>LR738547.1:31403374-31408374 GCA_902685375.1 Neostethus bicornis | reverse complement strand
TGTGTGTGTGTGTGTGTGTGTGTGTGTGTGTGTGTGTGTGTACGAACGATGACACAGACGTTAGCGTGAATCATCGGACCTGCAGAGAGAGAGAGACGAACTTTGAAAAATTGCGATTTTTTGCGACTTTTTTGCAAATTTTTGCGACTTTTTCGTGATTTTTTTTTTTTACAAAAAAAAGTCGCAAGGTTTTTTTTTTGCAACTTTTTTTGTTGCTTTTTTGCAACTTTTTTAACTAAAAAAAGTTGCTTTCGACTGTTAGCTCTTTTTTTTTTTTTTACTTTTTTTGCAATTTTTTGTAAATTTTCGCGACTTTTTGCGGCTCGTGAAAGCTAGTTTTTGTCAACTTTTTGCAACATTTTTTCAACTTTTTTCCAACTTTTTTGGTATTTTGCAACTTTTTTGTGACTTTTTTGTGCCAGATTACCCCTAGGAATGAGTGTGTGTGTGTGTGTGTGTGTGTGGCCCCGCGACAGACTGGCGGCCTGTTCGGGGTGTACCCAGCCCCTCGCCTTAAATCAGCCGGGATGGGCTCTGTCACCCCACGTAATCCCCAAAGGGACAGACGGATAAGAAGATGACTGACTGACTTTATTCCTTAGTTTAGTACACACACACACACACACACACACACACACACACACACACACACACACACACACACACACACCTCGTTTCAGCGAGAGAGAAACCCGAACCCGAGCATGACCCGACCTGACGTAATGATTGACCCGACAGTCGGGTCAGGCTTAAGATCTTACGTCAAGAGGAGGCGTTCACGTGCGCAGATATATTAATGTATTTATATAAAATATATCGTGGTGGGAGGCGGTGGATCGCTCACCCGCGGACTCGAACGTCACGGGTTTGGTTCCCGCTGAGAGCACGTCTAGGGTCCTTGGAGAAGACACCTAACCCCCGTTTCTCCCACCATTGGTGCCGTTGAAGGGCAGCCTGCTGCGGTGTAAGGAGTGCAGCACGGTGAGGGATGAAGAGAGGAATTTATTTTTTTTTTATTTATTTTTTTTTTAGTTTAGTACACACACCGAGAGAGGAGCCCAACCCAACCCGAAAGCCGGGTCGGGATCGGGTCGGGCTTACGATCTTACCTCCGCTCTCTCTACAGATAGACAGAAGGATAGAGGGGGGGAGGGCCGGGCTCTACCTCCGGGTCTCCTCCTGGCCTGAAGGTGGCGCTCTACAGATAGACAGAAGGATAGAGAGGGGGAGGGCCGGGCTCTACCTCCGGGTCTCCTCCTGACCTGAAGGGGGCGCTCTACAGATAGACAGAAGGATAGAGGGGGGGAGGGCCGGGCTCTACCTCCGGGTCTCCTCCTGGCCTGAAGGGGGCGCTCTACAGATAGACAGAAGGATAGAGGGGGGGAGGGCCGGGCTCTAACTCCGGGTCTCCTCCTGGCCTGAAGGGGGCGCTCTACAGATAGACAGAAGGATAGAGGGGGAAGGGCCGGGCTCTACCTCCGGGTCTCCTCCTGGCCTGAAGGGGGCGCTCTACAGATAGACAGAAGGATAGAGGGGGGGAGGGCCGGGCTCTACCTCCGGGTCTCCTCCTGGCCTGAAGGGGGCGCTCTACAGATAGACAGAAGGATAGAGGGGGGGAGGGCCGGGCTCTAACTCCGGGTCTCCTCCTGGCCTGAAGGGGGCGCTCTACAGATAGACAGAAGGATAGAGGGGGAAGGGCCGGGCTCTACCTCCGGGTCTCCTCCTGGCCTGAAGGGGCCGCTCTACAGATAGACAGAAGGATAGAGGGGGGGAGGGCCGGGCTCTAACTCCGGGTCTCCTCCTGGCCTGAAGGTGGCGCTCTACAGATAGACAGAAGGATAGAGGGGGGGAGGACCGGGCTCTACCTCCGGGTCTCCTCCTGGCCTGAAGGGGGCGCTCTACAGATAGACAGAAGGATAGAGGGGGAAGGGCCGGGCTCTAACTCCGGGTCTCCTCCTGGCCTGAAGGGGGCGCTCTACAGATAGACAGAAGGATAGAGGGGGGGAGGGCCGGGCTCTAACTCCGGGTCTCCTCCTGGCCTGAAGGGGGCGCTCTACAGATAGACAGAAGGACAGAGGGGGGGAGGGCCGGGCTCTACCTCCGGGTCTCCTCCTGGCCTGAAGGGGGCGCTCTACAGATAGACAGAAGGATAGAGGGGGGAATCGGAACATTTAAAAAAAAAAAAAAAAAATCCCACATCGGACCCCTAACACCTGCTTAGCGCGAAGAGCAGGGACGGTCTTTTTTTGGTTTTTGTCGCGATTTTGCGAATTTTTTTCTTTTTTGCCATCTTGCAACATTTTTTGTGTTTTCACAACTTTTTAACTTTTTTGCGACTTTTTCACCATTTTTGACTGTTTTAGTGTTTTCGTGACTTTTTGATTTTGCGTGTTTGTCTTTTCCTGCTTTTAGTTTATCCTTAACTTCTTGTTTGCGAGTTTTTCTCAACTTTCTGCAACATTTTCTGCGACTTATTGACTTTTTTCGGGATTTTTTTGAACCCAAAAGGAAGGAAGGAACGAAAAGTTGCAATTTTGCCACTTTTTTACAACCTTTTTTGCAACTTTTTTGACAAAAAAAATGTCAAAAAGTCGCAAAAAAAGTCCGGGCTCTGCCTCCGGGTCTCCTCCTGACCTGAAGGGGGCGCTCTACAGATAGACGGGAGGATAGGGGGGGGTTACCTAGGATACCGAGGTGCTCCATGTCCGCCGGTCTCTCCACCTGTTTGACGAACTTATCGTTCGTAAACTGTCTGTAAACGACCTTCTTGTAACGAGAGCCGATGAATCCTCCGCGCTGGTCCACGAAGTTCAGAGCGTGGCTGGAGGAGAGGAGAGCGTGAGGGGGATGAGGAGACACAGGAGAGCAGAGTGTGAAGGAGGAGGAGGAGACACAGGAGAGCAGAGTGTGAAGGAGGAGGAGCAGACACAGGAGAGGAGAGTGTGAAGGAGGAGGAGGAGGAGGAGACACAGGAGAGGAGAGTGTGAAGGAGGAGGAGGAGACACAGGAGAGCAGAGTGTGAAGGAGGAGGAGGAGACACAGGAGAGGAGAGTGTGAAGAAGGAGGAGGAGGAGACACAGGAGAGGAGAGTGTGAAGGAGGAGGAGGAGGACACACAGGAGAGGAGAGTGTGAAGGAGGAGGAGGAGGAGGAGACACAGGAGAGGAGAGTGTGAAGGAGGAGGAGGAGACACAGGAGAGGAGAGTGTGAAGGAGGAGGAGGAGGAGACACAGGAGAGGAGAGTGTGAAGGAGGAGGAGGAGACACAGGAGAGGAGAGTGTGAAGGAGGAGGAGGAGGAGACACAGGAGAGGAGAGTGTGAAGGAGGAGGAGGAGACACAGGAGAGGAGAGTGTGAAGAAGGAGGAGGAGACACAGGAGAGGAGAGTGTGAAGGAGGAGGAGGAGGAGACACAGGAGAGGAGAGTGTGAAGGAGGAGGAGGAGACACAGGAGAGGAGAGTGTGAAGAAGGAGGAGGAGGAGGAGGAGACACAGGAGAGGAGAGTGTGAAGGAGGAGGAGGAGGAGGAGGAGGAGACACAGGAGAGGAGAGTGTGAAGAAGGAGGAGGAGGAGACACAGGAGAGGAGAGTGTGAAGAAGGAGGAGGAGGAGGAGGAGACACAGGAGAGGAGAGTGTGAAGGAGGAGGAGGAGGAGGAGACACAGGAGAGGAGAGTGTGAAGGAGGAGGAGGAGACACAGGAGAGGAGAGTGTGAAGAAGGAGGAGGAGGAGGAGGAGACACAGGAGAGGAGAGTGTGAAGGAGGAGGAGGAGGAGACACAGGAGAGGAGAGTGTGAAGAAGGAGGAGGAGGAGGAGGAGACACAGGAGAGGAGAGTGAGGAGGAGGAGACACAGGAGAGGAGAGTGTGAAGGAGGAGGAGGAGGAGACACAGGAGAGGAGAGTGTGAAGGAGGAGGAGGAGGAGACACAGGAGAGGAGAGTGTGAAGGAGGGAGGAGGAGGAGACACAGGAGAGGAGAGTGTGAAGAAGGAGGAGGAGGAGACACAGGAGAGGAGAGTGTGAAGGAGGAGGAGGAGGAGGAGACACAGGAGAGGAGAGTGTGAAGGAGGAGGAGGAGGAGGAGGAGACACAGGAGAGGAGAGTGTGAAGGAGGAGGAGGAGACACAGGAGAGGAGAGTGTGAAGGAGGAGGAGGAGACACAGGAGAGGAGAGTGTGAAGGAGGAGGAGGAGGAGGAGACACAGGAGAGGAGAGTGTGAAGAAGGAGGAGGAGACACAGGAGAGCAGAGTGTGAAGGAGGAGGAGGAGACACAGGAGAGCAGAGTGTGAAGGAGGAGGAGGAGGAGACACAGGAGAGGAGAGTGTGAAGGAGGAGGAGGAGACACAGGAGAGAAGAGTGTGAAGAAGGAGGAGGAGGAGACACAGGAGAGGAGAGTGTGAAGAAGGAGGAGGAGGAGACACAGGAGAGGAGAGTGTGAAGAAGGAGGAGGAGGAGACACAGGAGAGGAGAGTGTGAAGAAGAAGGAGGAGACACAGGAGAGGAGAGTGTGAAGGAGGAGGAGGAGACACAGGAGAGAAGAGTGTGAAGAAGGAGGAGGAGGAGACACAGGAGAGGAGAGTGTGAAGGAGAAGGAGGAGGAGACACAGGAGAGGAGAGTGTGAAGAAGAAGGAGGAGACACAGGAGAGGAGAGTGTGAAGAAGGAGGAGGAGACACAGGAGAGGAGAGTGTGAAGAAGGAGGAGGAGGAGGAGGAGACACAGGAGAGGAGAGTGTGAAGGAGGAGGAGGAGGAGACACAGGAGAGGAGAGTGTGAAGGAGGAGGAGGAGGAGACACAGGAGAGGAGAGTGTGAAGGAGGAGGAGGAGACACAGGAGAGGAGAGTGTGAAGAAGGAGGAGGAGACACAGGAGAGGAGAGTGTGAAGAAGGAGGAGGAGGAGGAGACACAGGAGAGGAGAGTGTGAAGGAGGAGGAGGAGACACAGGAGAGGAGAGCGTGAAGGAGGAGGAGGAGGAGGAGACACAGGAGAGGAGAGTGTAAAGAA
>LR738547.1:31390874-31398374 GCA_902685375.1 Neostethus bicornis | reverse complement strand
TGCTGTCCGGCTCCATGGTAACCGTGTGGGAGACGTGAGGGAAAACGCTGATGGTGTCCCGTCTGTTCTGCCGGTACAAGAAGCGGTTGCCGTGGAAATAGAGAGTGATGTAATCCGTCTCCGTGCCCAGTCCAGACAGGTGCCAGGTGACCTTGTCCCCTTTGCACATGCTCAGTCCGGGAAGGTTCTGGTACACGAAGCCGTTGATGGCTGAAAAAAAAAAAGAACGTAATTAGAACTAAGACATAGTGTGTGTGTGTGTGTGTGTGAGAGAGAGAAGGTCTGTGTGTGTGTGTGTGTGTGTGTGAGAGAGAGAGAAGGTCTGTGTGTGTGCGTGTGAGAGAGAGAAGGTCTCTGTGTGTGAGAGAGAGAGAAGGTCTGTGTGTGTGTGTGTGTGTGTGTGTGTGTGTGTGTGAGAGAGAGAAGGTCTGTGTGTGTGAGAGAGAGAGAAGGTCTGTGTGTGTGCGTGTGAGAGAGAGAAGGTCTGTGTGTGTGAGAGAGAGAGAAGGTCTGTGTGTGTGTGTGTGTGTGTGTGTGTGTGAGAGAGAGAGAAGGTCTGTGTGTGTGCGTGTGAGAGAGAGAAGGTCTCTGTGTGTGAGAGAGAGAGAAGGTCTGTGTGTGTGTGTGTGTGTGTGTGTGTGTGTGTGAGAGAGAGAAGGTCTGTGTGTGTGAGAGAGAGAGAAGGTCTGTGTGTGTGTGTGTGTGTGTGTGTGTGCGTGTGAGAGAGAGAAGGTCTGTGTGTGTGAGAGAGAGAGAAGGTCTGTGTGTGTGTGTGTGTGTGTGTGTGTGTGAGAGAGAGAGAAGGTCTGTGTGTGTGAGAGAGAGAGAGAAGGTCTGTGTGTGTGTGAGAGAGAGAAGGTCTGTGTGTGTGAGAGAGAGAGAAGGTCTGTGTGTGTGCGTGTGAGAGAGAGAAGGTCTGTGTGTGTGCGTGTGAGAGAGAGAAGGTCTGTGTGTGTGTGTGTGTGTGTGTGTGTGTGTGTGTGTGTGTGTGTGTGTGTGTGTGAGAGAGAGAAGGTCTGTGTGTGTGAGAGAGAGAGAAGGTCTGTGTGTGTGTGTGTGTGTGTGTGTGTGTGTGTGTGTGTGTGTGTGTGTGTGTGTGTGTGTGAGAGAGAAGGTCTGTGTGTGTGTGTGTGTGTGTGTGTGTGTGTGTGAGAGAGAGAAGGTCTGTGTGTGTGTGAGAGAGAGAGAAGGTCTGTGTGTGTGTGTGTGTGTGAGAGAGAGAGAGAGAAGGTGTGTGTGTGTGTGTGTGTGTGTGAGAGAGAGAAGGTCTGTGTGTGTGTGTGTGTGTGTGTGTGTGTGTGTGTGTGTGTGTGTGTGTGAGAGAGAGAGAAGGTCTGTGTGTGTGTGTGTATGTGTGTGTGTATATACTATGTGTGTGTGTGTGTGTGTGTGTGTGTGTGTGTGTGTGTGTGTGTGTGTGTGTATATACTATGTGTGTGTGTGTGTGTGTGTGTGTGTGAGAGAGATTTGAATCTGGATTAAAATTTGCGTCAACATCGAGGAGGTCACGAAGTAAGTGATTGGACGAAAGCAGGCTAAAGGGGGAGGGGCCAAGGAAGCGAGGAGGCGTGCCATCATGGCGGGTGTAACCCACCGTGCATCCGGTTGCTCTGTTTGAAGTCCTCGTCGTCCTTATCCACCGTTTTGGGGGCGATGGCGTAGACCCGGATGTTTTCATCCAGGTACCAGCTGAGGTTCTCATCGAACACCGTCGCCATCAGGTGGAATTCTTTATTGTAGTTTTTCTGTGAGAGGGGGCGGGGTTTGTGGTTACAGGTGTCCCTAATCCAAACTGCCCACTTGAGCACTTCACCCCCTACGGGCGTGTTCCTGCGAGCAGCTAAAGGGTCTACGTTCCTACCCCTTAAGCACTTTTCCACCCAAACGTGCTTAAGTGATCAAGGGCTCTCGGCGGCCATTTTTTAGTCCCGATATGAGCCCTTTTAGTAAGTGGACATTGAAGATTCATCTGCCATGTTTGTAGTCTTTTAGAGATTTTCAAGTTTTCTTTTAATTTTAGTGTTAATTTCATTCATCCGCCATGTTTGTAGTCTTTTAGAGATTTTCAAGTTTTCTTTTAATTTTAGTGTTAATTAATTTCATTCATCCGCCATGTTTGTAGTCTTTTAGAGATTTTCAAGTTTTCTTTTAATTTTAGTGTTAATTAATTTCATTCATCCGCCATGTTTGTAGTCTTTTAGAGATTTTCAAGTTTTCTTTTAATTTTAGTGTTAATTAATTTCATTCATCCGCCATGTTTGTAGTCTTTTAGAGATTTTCAAGTTTTCTTTTAATTTTAGTGTTAATTAATTTCATTCGTCCGCCATGTTTGTAGTTTTTGAGAGACTTTCAAGTTTTCTTTAATATTTAATTAACCCTAACCCAAGGTGGAAACCTTCTCCGGCGTCTACAGGAAACATACGGGCAAAGACGTCATGTTTGAGTTCCCCGAATTCCAGCTGTAAATGACAACAACTAATAAAATTTCATTCATCCGCCATGTTTGTAGTTCTTAGAGATTTTTCAAGTTCCTTTTCATTTTCAATTAATTTCATTCATTCGCCATGTTTGTAGTTTTTTTGTTTTTTTTTCAAGTTTTCTTTTATATTTAATTAATTTTATTTATCCGCCATGTTTGTAGTTTTTTAGGGTTTTTTCAAGTATATTTAATTAATTTCAATCATCCGCCATGTTTGTAGTTTTTAGAGATTTTTCAAGTTTACTTTTATTTACAGTTTCATACGTGACTTTCTTCAGTCTTTAAGGGCTCAAGCATACGAGTGCTCAAGTGGGCGGTTTAGGATTGGGAGTGGGTTCAGGAACAGGATACACACACACACACACACACAGAACATCCTGGTTCACAGGAAGCTCTAATCACCTGTACTTCCTTCTTCAGAGACCCGGGTCTACAGATGAGTAGATGCCCCATCAAACCAGAGCTGGTGTCCCTGACCGGGTCCACAGCAGAGTAGTACAGGTGTGTCAGACAGTCCGGTTCTCCGTCTACCGGACCGGCTCCGACCGGGACGGACCACTCATATGTGTGTGTGGCTCCTGGTTTGACCAGAGCGGCCGGAGGCGGGGTGATGACTCCTGTGTGGAGACAAGGAAACGTCAGAGTCAATCTGAATCATGTCTGTAGGGGGAGCTGCTGGACGGACGGACGGACGAATACACGGACGGAGACACGGACTCACTGGTTTCCTTTTTAATCTCACGGAGTTTCTTCGCCGTGTAGGATTCTATGGAAAGAAGTAAAGATAAAAAAGTGTTGTGATACTTTTCTACCACTAGATGTCACTAGAAGAGCGTCTTTAAAAACCTTCCAGTTCGTTGTGGTAGAGGGTTCCATCCTGTTCAATGCTGTACTGCACTCCGTGGGGTTGGATGGTGTACGGCCGGGTCGCTCGGTTCCTGAACACCACCTTTATCGTGTCTCTTTCTTCTGCTCGTAGAACCGGACCTGCAAGACACGGAGACACCGTGAAGAAAAACAAAAAGATGGTCACCATGGTAACCAGTAGCTACGTTCCTACCCTCACCATGGTAACCAGGAGCTACGTTCCTACCCTCACCATGGTAACCAGGATCTACGTTCCTACCCTCACCGTGGTAACCAGGATCTACGTTCCTACCCTCACCATGGTAACCAGGATCTACGTTCCTACCCTCACCATGGTAACCAGGATCTACATTCCTACCCTCACCATGGTAACCAGGAGCTACGTTCCTACCCTCACCATGGTAACCAGGATCTACGTTCCTACCCTCACCGTGGTAACCAGGATCTACGTTCCTACCCTCACCATGGTAACCAGGATCTATGTTCCTACCCTCACCATGGTAACCAGGATCTACGTTCCTACCCTCACCATGGTAACCAGGATCTACGTTCCTACCCTCACCATGGTAACCAGGATCTACGTTCCTACCCTCACCATGGTAACCAGGATCTACGTTCCTACCCTCACCATGGTAACCAGGATCTACGTTCCTACCCTCACCATGGTAACCAGGATCTATGTTCCTACCCTCACCATGGTAACCAGGATCTACGTTCCTACCCTCACCATGGTAACCAGGATCTACGTTCCTACCCTCACCATGGTAACTAGGATCTACGTTCCTACCCTCACCATGGTAACCAGGATCTACGTTCCTACCCTCACCATGGTAACCAGGATCTACGTTCCTACCCTCACCATGGTAACTAGGATCTACGTTCCTACCCTCACCGTGGTAACCAGGATCTATGTTCCTACCCTCACCATGGTAACCAGGATATACGTTCCTACCCTCACCGTGGTAACCAGGATCTACGTTCCTACCCTCACCATGGTAACCAGGATATACGTTCCTACCCTCACCGTGGTAACCAGGATCTATGTTCCTACCCTCACCATGGTAACCAGGATCTAGTATGTTCCTACCCTCACCATGGTAACCAGGATCTATGTTCCTACCCTCACCATGGTAACCAGGATCTACGTTCCTACCCTCACCATGGTAACCAGGATCTAGTATGTTCCTACCCTCACCATGGTAACCAGGATCTATGTTCCTACCCTCACCATGGTAACCAGGATCTATGTTCCTACCCTCACCATGCGTAGAGCAGACCAGAGACGAGGAGGTGCTGGTGGGCTAAACCCCAACATGTGAACTCTATTTTAAAGACAGGTAGAAAGGTAACATTCTCTCTGCCCTTGCGCTCTCTGGCTGCCTTGGTAACACACTCTGGTTGCCATGGTAACACACTCTGGTTGCTATGGTAACGGTAAACATACCTTCAAAATAAAAGACATCACAAAAACAAACTGAATAAAAATAGCAGTTAGGCTCCTCCCACTGAGACTAGACCAATCGGAGTTCTGAGTTTGTTTTGCTGGAACCAGACAGTTCCACCTTGACCTGAAACCTGAAGAGTGTTTCTAAAGTCCAGTCTGCTTCGTGACTCTGTAACCCCTCCCTTAAAGAAACTTCCTGTGTGGCCCGGTACCACATAACCCACAGCCCGAAAGCAAATATTGTTTCCCCCCAATCTGTTCATCTATTACACAATCTATTCGGCTCCTGATTGGCCGATCTATTCGGCTCCTGATTGGCTGATCTATTCGGCTCCTGATTGGCCGATCTATTCGGCTCCTGATTGGCTGATCTATTCGGCTCCTGATTGGCCGATCTATTCGGCTCCTGATTGGCCGATCTATTCGGCTCCTGATTGGCCGATCTATTCGGCTCCTGATTGGCCGATCTATTCGGCTCCTGATTGGCCGATCTATTCGGCTCCTGATTGGCTGATCTATTCGGCTCCTGATTGGCTGATGAATACGGTGACTCCCATTTGTTCCTGATGGAATACGTCATCGGAAAATCAGAATGACGATTTCCATTGACCGATATTTCCCCGTTCTCCGATCTTGTCTGATCTGTCTCTGAACCCAGCTTCGGACCGGTAACGGCCTGTGGCCGCCATCTTCCCTGGACTGTCCCGAACGTGGTGGACACCATTGTCGTTCTGGCAAACCAATGGATTTAAGTGGGCGTATCCCGACAGCCAATCAGGATAGATAAACACATTGGGGTACACGCGGGCGTGAGGAAGTTCTCTACGGTTCATTTGATTGGAGGATCGAGTCCCGGACAGGGATACTGTGATTACCCAGAATTCCGAGGTGTTGCTCCTCTGGCGTTCGCAGCATCTTGGTCGTGAACGTTGCGTCTGTGTATTCCACGTAGCGGACCTTCTTATAGCGGCTTCCGATCCGGTTCGGACCCCTGCTGACGAACTCACTGGCCTCACTAACGAGAAAAAAACTCGTTTAGAATCAGAGATGCTTTTTGTTTTAACATGAAACCAAAACTTTAAAAAAAAGTCTTCAAAGTTTCTTCAGGACGGTGTGTTTGAAGATCGAGACGTTTCGGCTTCCATTAAGAAATCCTTTTTAATCTGATAGAACGAACCTGAGAACTGGTTCTACATCAGGCATGAGCAAACGATGGGCAATCTACGGCCCGCGGGTCACATGCGGCTCATTAAACGTTTTAGTCCGGCCGCTAAACTTAAAAAAATTAAATAAACAAACCTTGTTAATATTGTATTTTTCCTGCAGTTCTAATTTTTGCCACTAGATGACGCCAAAAACACAACCACACTGCTCCCATTAAAACTAATGAAATTTCATTCATCCGCCATGTTTGTAGTTTTTCAGGGACTTCACAAGTATATGTAATTAATTCTATTATTTTGTGTGTCTCCGTAATGGCCACGCCCACAAAATAAACAGTGTGTACAGATATGGAAAGCCATCGGGTCCAATACACACACGTAAACAAGCGTGTTAGATGTCAAAACAAACAAAATGTTACATCAAGCGTTTAGATTTCAAACCTGAAATTTTAACAAATTTAAAAAAGTTTGTTTATGTTTTGCTTAATTTGGCTTTTTTTTTTTTTTTTTTTTTTTTTAAATGATAGAAATTTTCGCAATTTTTTCCAAATTTTAACTATTTTAACCAATTCTTTACATTTTAACAAATTTGTGCGTTTTTGCAAATAGTTTATTAAAATTAGCAAATTTTCGGTCTTTTAAAAATTTTTGCAAGTTTTTGCACTTTTTCGGTAACTTTTATGTAAAAAAATGCCCCCCAAAAAAAAGAAAAAAAAAAAAGGCAATTTTTCTGAAAAATGTTGCAAAAAATACATTTTTTTTCTCAAAAAAGTTGCAAAAATTGCTATAAAAATAGTAAAATAAATGTTTACATTTTTTTAAAAAAAAAAAGTTTATATTTTGTTCTGAATAAAATTCGAAACGTCGGGATCGTCAAACACTTTTTCCCGATGAGTCCCTGGTGGACGAACGAGGAATCACACGTTAATAAAACCAACCTATCAGACGGCGTTCTGGGAGCGTAGTCCCAGACCTCCTCCTGCGCTGCGATGAAGTACTGCCTCAGCTCGCCGTGCGGCCGCGGCTTGTGGACGTTAGGGAAGCACTTCTTAATCTCAAACAGAGCCTGCATTCCAGCTGCGGAGACAGTTCAACCTGAAACGTGTGTGTCAGCGTCGCCACGGCGAGAGGTACGAGGTGTTTACCCATCAGGTGGTCGTTCACCGTGCAGGTGAGCAGCCAGTGCCCCGGGTTATCCGCCTCCATCTCGGCCGTGATGCTGGACGATGGGAACAGGCTGACGGTGTCGGTGTGGTGCCGCAGCGTGGTCAGAATCTGGCCGTGGAAGTGAACCGAGTGCATGTCGATCTGCAGGAGAGGATGTAGAATATTGTTTAGTGTGGTTAAAGGTCCCCTATTATGCAAAACTGACTTTTATGAGGTTTTAACCTTTTATTTTACTTAGTACTACCCCAAACAATCTCCCAAAGTGTGTTTTATTGTGATTCATGCTATTTTGAGATATTTAAATTCAAAGTAAGGGGCGTGTTCTCCAAACCTCAAACGACTGATGGAACATAGTGACGTACATCTGTTTTTTGTTCAGC
>LR738547.1:31380874-31383374 GCA_902685375.1 Neostethus bicornis | reverse complement strand
GTTTGTAAACAGCTTTCTTGTAGGTGGAGCCGATGCGTTGAGGACCTCGAGCTAAAAACACGGCGGCTTCTCTGAAAAACAAACCAAATCTGTTCGTTTTATCTGGAATTTAAAATGTGTGTTGAATCCATTCTTGGGTTTACGGTGGTGCAGTGGGCACCAAGGCAGGGACCAGAGGGATGGAGCTCGACCAGAAGGAGACCCCGGCTGGACGTCGAGGGGACCAGAGGGATGGAGCTCGACCAGAAGGAGACCCCGGCTGGACGTCGAGGGGACCAGAGGGATGGAGCTCGACCAGAAGGAGACCCCGGCTGGACGTCAAGGGGACCAGAGGGATGGAGCTCGACCGGAAGGGGACCCCGGCTGGACGTCGAGGGGACCAGAGGGATGGAGCTCGACCAGAAGGAGACCCCGGCTGGACGTCGAGGGGACCAGAGGGATGGAGCTCGACCAGAAGGAGACCCCGGCTGGACGTCGAGGGGACCAGAGAGATGGAGCTCGACCAGAAGGAGACCCCAGCTGGACGTCGAGGGGACCAGAGGGATGGAGCTCGACCGGAAGGAGACCCCGGCTGGACGTCGAGGGGACCAGAGGGATGGAGCTCGACCAGAAGGAGACCCCGGCTGGACGTCGAGGGGACCAGAGAGATGGAGCTCGACCAGAAGGAGACCCCGGCTGGACGTCGAGGGGACCAGAGGGATGGAGCTCGACCGGAAGGAGACCCCGGCTGGACGTCGAGGGGACCAGAGGGATGGAGCTCGACCAGAAGGAGACCCCGGCTGGACGCACAGGAGGAAGGAGTGTTCCAGAGGAGAGGGGGATCATGACAGGTGGAGGCTAATTGAGAAGCACGGTTTATACAAGGGCGGCACGGTGGCGCAGTGGCCTCACAGCAAGACGGTTGTGGGTTCGAGTCCCGGGTGGGGATGTAGCTTGGAACACTGTCCTTTCTGTGTGGAGTTTGCATGTTCTTTCTGTGTCTGTGTCGGTTTCCTCCCACCCTCCAAAGACATGCATGTTAGGTTGATTGGCCGGTGCCAAGGTGCCCCTAGGAGTGAGTGTGTGTGTGTGGCCCCGCGACAGACTGGCGACCTGTTCGGGGTGAGGGTAGGAACGTAGATCCTGGTTACCATGGTGAGGGTAGGAACGTAGATCCTGGTTACCATGGTGAGGGTAGGAACATAGATCCTGGTTACCATGGTGAGGGTAGGAACGTAGATCCTGGTTACCATGGTGAGGGTAGGAACGTAGATCCTGGTTACCATGGTGAGGATAGGAACGTAGATCCTGGTTACCATGGTGAAGGTAGGAACATAGATCCTGGTTACCATGGTGAGGATAGGAACGTAGATCCTGGTTACCATGGTGAGGATAGGAACGTAGATCCTGGTTACCATGGTGAGAGTAGGAATGTAGATCCTGGTTACCATGGTGAGAGTAGGAATGTAGATCCTGGTTACCATGGTGAGGGTAGGAACGTAGATCCTGGTTACCATGGTGAGGGTAGGAACGTAGATCCTGGTTACCATGGTGAAGGTAGGAACATAGATCCTGGTTACCATGGTGAGGATAGGAACGTAGATCCTGGTTACCATGGTGAGGATAGGAACGTAGATCCTGGTTACCATGGTGAGAGTAGGAATGTAGATCCTGGTTACCATGGTGAGAGTAGGAATGTAGATCCTGGTTACCATGGTGAGGGTAGGAACGTAGATCCTGGTTACCATGGTGAGGGTAGGAACGTAGATCCTGGTTACCATGGTGAAGGTAGGAACATAGATCCTGGTTACCATGGTGAGGATAGGAACGTAGATCCTGGTTACCATGGTGAGGATAGGAACGTAGATCCTGGTTACCATGGTGAGAGTAGGAACGTAGATCCTGGTTACCATGGTGAGAGTAGGAATGTAGATCCTTACGTAGAGCTCAGCTCTCTCTTTACTACGACGGATCGATGCAGCAATTTCATACCAATGTAAATAATTATTGCTGTTTAGAAAATTGGTAAATAAAATCTGAAAAAAACAACCTTTGAAAATATTAACAGGTGTTTTTGAACCTACGGGTCTTCCTGCAGGGTTCGGTTCATGATGACGTTGATCCCACGCGGCGCGTAGTTCCACCTCACTTCTTCAATCCGGAGGAAATATTCTCGCTTCATTCCAGAAGCGAACGCCAGCACCGCGCTAAGCAGCAGCAACGATTTCAGAGCGTCCATGTTGGACCAGTCCGTCTGTCCAAACATCAGACTGTCTGCAGATTTATACGACCGGGGATGACCCCACCGACCGGCCGCCCGGTCACAGACCACCCGCGGGGATGTGGGTGCAAGAGGCGGGGTTAAGCAAACAAATAAGAGACAGACTGGACCCGAAAACATCACGTCCGCCCTCCAGCTGAAATACTTTAAATATACTTTAAATCTACTTGAAACTTTTCTTTGTTTTTTTTTTCAGTGTAACTTTATTTTAAGTAAAGTTCTGTGAAAAAAATAAGGTTT
>LR738547.1:31368374-31370874 GCA_902685375.1 Neostethus bicornis | reverse complement strand
TGATGAGGGTAGGAACGTAGATCCTGGTTACCATGGTGAGGGTAGGAATGTAGATCCTGGTTACCATGATGAGGGTAGGAACGTAGATCCTGGTTACCATGGTGAGGGTAGGAATGTAGATCCTGGTTACCATGGTGATAAGTAACGTAGATCGTTGTTACCATGGTGAGGGTAGGAACATAGATCCTGGTTACCATGGTGAGGGTAGGAACATAGATCCTGGTTACCATGGTGAGGGTAGGAATGTAGATCCTGGTTACCATGGTGATAAGGAACGTAGATCCTGGTTACCATGGTGAGGGTAGGAACGTAGATCCTGGTTACCATGATGAGGGTAGGAACATAGATCCTGGTTACCATGGTGAGGGTAGGAATGTAGATCCTGGTTACCATGGTGATAAGGAACGTAGATCCTGGTTACCATGGTGAGGGTAGGAACGTAGATCCTGGTTACCATGGTGAGGGTAGGAACGTAGATCCTGGTTACCATGGTGAGGGTAGGAACGTAGATCCTGGTTACCATGGTGACAGTAGGAACATATATTGACGTTTACATCTAGAGCTTTCGTCACCAGGACAGATCGATGCAGCGTCCTGATTGGTCCAGACACCTGATTCCATATAAACTAACTTGAGTTAATTTAATGAGTTAATAATTAATTAGTCAATCTTTTTTCATAAATTCCTGATCATTAAATTTAAATGATTAATCAGTCAGAACGTCGTCCATGTTTGATCTGACCTGCCGTTGTGGTCGGCGAAGGGATCGGTCCATCCGTACGAGGTGAAGCAGTGCGGGCCTTGAAGCAACGCCCAACCAGAAACCAGGAAGCAGTAACCGGATCCACACAGACCCACAACAGCTGCCAGCACCGAGCCGAACATCTGGAATAAATAAAACAACACCAGCTTGAGATGAAGATGCTGAGGATCTCTCTTGGAGTGACCAGGATGGACAGGATCAGAGGAACAGCACATGTTAGAGGTTTTAAAGTCAGAGAGGTCAGACTGAGATGGTTTGGACATGTGCAGAGGAGAGAGAGAGAGTACATCAGAAGAAGGATGCTGGGTTTGGAACCACCAGGAAAGAGGACTAGAGGAAGACCAAAGAGGAGGTTCATGGATACAGTGAAGGAAGACATGAAGATAGTTGATGTGACTGAAGAGGATGCAGGAGATAGGGTTAGATGGAAGAAACTGACTTGATGTGGCGCCCCCTGGAGGGAGATGATGGAAGGAGAAGAAGACTCTTGTGTTTAAAACAGGAAAGACATCCCGTCTGCACGGTGAGACCCCCACTTACCTCTCAGAACAACTCAATACCTCAACCAGGACCCGTCTGAACCCACCCAGGACACGGCTAAAAACAATGGGCTGCTGCTCCCCGCCTGTGGAATGCCCTCCCAGACTACCTCAGGGCCCCACAGACGGTGGATGCTTTTAAATGTAGATCCTGGTTACCATGGTGAGGGTAGGAACATAGATCCTGGTTACCATGGTGAGGGTAGGAACGTAGATCCTGGTTACCATGGTGAGGGTAGGAACGTATATCCTGGTTACCATGGTGAGGGTGGGAACGTAGATCCTGGTTACCATGGTGAGGGTAGGAACATAGATCCTGGTTACCATGGTGAGGGTAGGAACGTAGATCCTGGTTACCATGGTGAGGGTAGGAACATAGATCCTGGTTACCATGGTGAGGGTAGGAACGTAGATCCTGGTAACCATGGTGAGGGTAGGAACGTAGATCCTGGTTACCATGGTGAGGGTGGGAACGTAGATCCTGGTTACCATGGTGAGGGTGGGAACGTAGATCCTGGTTACCATGGTGAGGGTAGGAACATAGATCCTGGTTACCATGGTGAGGGTAGGAACGTAGATCCTGGTTACCATGGTGAGGGTAGGAACATAGATCCTGGTTACCATGGTGAGGGTAGGAACATAGATCCTGGTTACCATGGTGAGGGTAGGAACATAGATCCTGGTTACCATGGTGAGGGTAGGAACGTATATCCTGGTTACCATGGTGAGGGTGGGAACGTAGATCCTGGTTACCATGGTGAGGGTAGGAACATAGATCCTGGTTACCATGATGAGGGTAGGAACGTAGATCCTGGTTACCATGGTGAGGGTGGGAACGTAGATCCTGGTTACCATGGTGAGGGTAGGAACGTAGATCCTGGTTACCATGGTGAGGGTGGGAACGTAGATCCTGGTTACCATGGTGAGGGTAGGAACGTAGATCCTGGTTACCATGGTGAGGGTGGGAACGTAGATCCTGGTTACCATGGTGAGGGTAGGAACGTAGATCCTGGTTACCATGGTGAGGGTAGGAACGTAGATCCTGGTTACCATGGTGAGGGTGGGAACGTAGATCCTGGTTACCATGGTGAGGGTAGAAACAGACTACCTCAGGGCCCCACAGACGGAGGATGCTTTTAAAAAAAGGACTAAAACCCACTTTTTTAAAAAAGCTCATCATTTTTAAATTTTGTTTGTT
>LR738547.1:31340874-31350874 GCA_902685375.1 Neostethus bicornis | reverse complement strand
TTTTTAATCTTCAGGAAAAACAAAAACAAGGTTTGAAAAAATCACAGAAAAAAATCTTTTTCTTAGTGTTTTTATATAAAATCTAACTTTTTGTATTTTTTTCCAGATGTTTCCTGTTTTTCTGCAACGAAGCTTTTTATTTAAAAAGGTAAAGAAAAAAAAAACGTTTTAATTGAATGAGCGTAGGGAGTATTAACTCTATGGTGTGGAGTTTTTTTCTTGAATACAGCACAGAGCTAGGTATAGGTAGTGGAGTAAACAAACCCTCACAGACGTCATAAAAATAATTAACAGAGAGAGAGACGGAGATAATAAAATAAATAAACGAATTCCTCTCTTCATCCCTCACCATGCTGCACTCCTTACACCGCAGCAGGCTGCCCTTCAACGGCACCAATGGTTGGAGAAGCGGGGGTTAGGTGTCTTCTCCAAGGATTCTAGACGCAAACTTCCGCAAACTCTAACCACTGAGCTGCCGTCTCCTCCCTGATCAATTTAAACAATAATGCTGATCGATTTAAATTTATTGATTGATTTTATTTATTTTTCAGTATTAAATGGTTCAATTAGTCAAAATGTTTATAGTTTAAATAGTAATTAAATTTTTTTGAATTTCAAGTTAATTGATGCACTTTAAATTTTTTCTGTTTCAGACTAAAAAACAATGTTAATAAAACTGTTTTTTTTTCTTTTTGTTTTCTTTAATGGAGAGGTGAGGTGTACTAAGAACAACTTCATAGACAAATGATACTAATTATAGTCACGGTGGAGAGTGTGTGTGTGTGTGTGTGTGTGTGTGTGTGTGTGGGAGGGGAGGGGGGGGCGCAACAGGAAATAATTGAGAAGCACTGATTTAATCTGAAAAAAATATAATTTTTTTTTTCTCTTTTTTAGCAGCTTGAAGTTTTACAGAAAATCAGTAAAACTTCTTCATCAGGATTCAATGAAACCAGAACCTGGAGCAGGACCGTCTGGACCCCCAGCAGGACCTGGTCCCCGTTCCCACTCCAGAACCCCCTGCATGCAGCAGAGCATGATGGGAAATGTAGTTTCCTGAAGTTTCCTGGGTTTCAAACTCACACCCATTCTTTTCAAACTTCCTGCGTGTCGCAGAAAAAACGCGTAAAACCCGAACCGGCTCCGAGAGAACTGGACCTGCTTCGGTACGACATGAAGTCTTTCTGGAAGAGTCCCCGCCCCCCCTTTGTACCTGACTCTGATGGGCGTGCTACCCTTCGTGTCCCCTCCGCTGCTCATGGCGGTAACGGAGACGTTTTACCCGCAGCTCGCCTTCGCTCAGGTCGCTTACGGAGCCGCCATCGTTTCCTTCCTGGGCGGGGCGCGTTGGGGCTACGCCCTGCCCGACAGCAGCCCGGCTCGACCTGATTGGATCAACCTGGCTAACAGCGTGGTGCCCCCTCTTATGGCCTGGACCTGCATGCTTAGGATCGACACCCTGACTCCGGCGGCCATGTTGGTCATCATTGGGCTAGGCGTGTCGTTGCATTACGATCTGGCTCTGCTGCCCACCTACCCCGCCTGGTTTAAAGCCCAGCGCGCCATGGCAACCATGGCAGCCTTTTTCTCTCTGTTGGGGACCATCATGATGGACGGAATGTACCCCGAAAAACTTCTCTTTACAGCATGAGCTCCAAACCCCGCCCCCAAACCCCGCCCCCAAACCTTCAGACTGTATAATGATGTAATAAATCATCACCATGGTAACCAGCTTCCTATTGGACCCTGAGCTCAAACCGTTCTCCTCTCGTAAACATTGAGACTCTATGAAGACGTTTCGTTCTATCTTCTGTTTATCCGAAGCCCGGTTGCTGGGTAACGACCTCAGACGGAAGCCCGGGTTTATCTCACCCGGAAGGATCCTGAGGTGATCCCTGTCCAGCTGTGAGACATAGTCTCTCCAGCAGGTCTGGGGTCTGAGTCTGACCCAGAGGGCTGATTGGTCCAACCCAGAGGAAACATCCTCAGAAGGATCCTGATTGGTCCAACCAGAGGAAACCTCCTCAGAAGGATCCTGATTGGTCCAACCAGAGGAAACATCCTCAGAAGGAACCTGATTGGTCCAACCAGAGGAAACATCCTCAGAAGGATCCTGATTGGTCCAACCAGAGGAAACATCCTCAGAAGGTTCCTGATTGGTCCAACCAGAGGAAACATCCTCAGAAGGAACCTGATTGGTCCAACCAGAGGAAACATCCTCAGAAGGAACCTGATTGGTCCAACCAGAGGAAACATCCTCAGAAGGATCCTGATTGGTCCAACCAGAGGAAACATCCTCAGAAGGATCCTGATTGGTCCAACCAGAGGAAACATCCTCAGAAGGATCCTGATTGGTCCAACCAGAGGAAACATCCTCAGAAGGATCCTGATTGGTCCAACCAGAGGAAACATCCTCAGAAGGAACCTGATTGGTCCAACCAGAGGAAACATCCTCAGAAGGAACCTGATTGGTCCAACCAGAGGAAACATCCTCAGAAGGAACCTGATTGGTCCAACCAGAGGAAACATCCTCAGAAGGAACCTGATTGGTCCAACCAGAGGAAACATCCTCAGAAGGAACCTGATTGGTCCAACCAGAGGAAACATCCTCAGAAGGATCCTGATTGGTCCAACCAGAGGAAACATCCTCAGAAGGATCCTGATTGGTCCAACCAGAGGAAACATCCTCAGAAGGATCCTGATTGGTCCAACCAGAGGAAACATCCTCAGAAGGAACCTGATTGGTCCAAGCGGGTCGGGCTCGGGCTTCTCTCTCACTGACTTTTTTTTCAAATAAATCTATGTTTATAAAATGTGTGTGTGTTAAAACGATGTGTGTGTTCTAAAAACTAAGAAATACAATAAAATAACAATAAAAACTCTGCTGAAAGTCTTTTATTTTGTAAACAAACTTCTGAAAAAAGGCACGTCAGACATTTTTTTTTCTATTGGCTTCAAATTTGAAACATTTTCTAGTTTTTAGAAAGAATCGAACCAGCAACTCAGAGCAGGAGTGTGTGTGTGTGTATGAGTGTGTGTGTATCAGTGTGTGTGTGTGTGTGTGTGTGTGTGTGTGAGTGTTTTAGTGTGTGTGTGTGTATCAGTGTGTGTGTGTGTGTGTGTGTGTATCAGTGTGTGTGTGTGAGTGTTTTAGTGTGTGTGTGTGTGTATCAGTGTGTGTGTGTGTGTGTGTATCAGTGTGTGTGTATCAGTGTGTGTGTGTGTGTGTGTATCAGTGTGTGTGGTTGTGTGTGTGTGTGAGTGTTTTAGTGTGTGTGTGTATCAGTGTGTGTGTGTGTGTATCAGTGTGTGTGTGTGTGTGTATCAGTGTGTGTGTATCAGTGTGTGTGTGTATCAGTGTGTGTGTGTGTATCAGTGTGTGTGTGTATCAGTGTGTGTGTGTGTGTGTGTGTATCAGTGTGTGTGTGTGTGTGTATCAGTGTGTGTGTGTATCAGTGTGTGTGTGTGTGTATCAGTGTGTGTGTGTATCAGTGTGTGTGTGTATCAGTGTGTGTGTGTATCAGTGTGTGTGTGTATCAGTGTGTGTGTGTGTGTGTGTGTATCAGTGTGTGTGTGTGTGTATCAATGTGTGTGTGTGTGTTTATAAAGAATCAGCATCTGTTTAAATTAAACCCGAGGTAATCGAACCTGGACGATGACATCACGTTCCAGGCTGACCAATAGCGTGTGTATCTTTGGTTTTGGTCTCCACGGTGACGCAGGGTTACTTCTGGATGCCCAGGCCGGAGCGCATGTACTCGTACACCACGTAGCTGATGCTGACGGCGGGTATGACCTTCATAAAGTTGGGCAGGATGCCGCGGTACAGTCCGAAGAAGCCCTCTTTATCTACGATCTTCTTCACCATCGCACCCATGGGCAGCTGCTCCGAGCCCTCCATGGACGCTGAAAAAAAAACACACACACCAGGTTATATGTGTGTGTGTGTGTGTGTGTG
Organism: Neostethus bicornis; assembly: GCA_902685375.1. NCBI lineage: Eukaryota > Metazoa > Chordata > Actinopteri > Atheriniformes > Phallostethidae > Neostethus > Neostethus bicornis. The sequence continues at coordinate 31,346,919 of LR738547.1, read as the reverse complement.
TGTGTGTGCATGGGCAGCTGCTCCGAGCCCTCCATGGACGCTGAAAAAAAAACACACACACCAGGTTATATGTGTGTGTGTGTGTGTGTATCAGTATGTGTGTGTATACATGTATATGTGTGTGTGTGTGTGTAAGTGTGTGTTTGTGTATACGTGTGTATGTGTGTGTGTGTGTATGTATGTATACGTGTGTATATGTGTATGTGTGTGTGTGTGTGTATCAGTGTGTGTGTGTGCAAGTGTGTGTGTATCAGTGTGTGTGTTTACCTTGGTTTTATAAATGTGTGTGTGTGTGTGTGTATAAGTGTGTGTGTGTTTACCCTGGTTTTATAAATGTGTGTGTGTGTGTGTGTGTGTGTGTGTGTGTGTATAAGACTGTGTGTGTGTGTATCAGTGTGTGTGTTTACCTTGGTTTTATAAATGTGTGTGTGTGTGTAAGACTGTGTGTGTGTATCAGTGTGTGTGTTTACCCTGGTTTTATAAATGTGTGTGTGTGTGTGTGTGTGTGTGTGTGTATAAGACTGTGTGTGTGTATCAGTGTGTGTGTGTTTACCTTGATTTTATAAATGTGTGTGTGTGTGTGTGTAAGACTGTGTGTGTGTATCAGTGTGTGTGTTTACCCTGGTTTTATAAATGTGTGTGTGTGTGTGTGTGTGTGTGTATAAGACTGTGTGTGTGTATCAGTGTGTGTGTTTACCTTGGTTTTATAAATGTGTGTGTGTGTGTAAGACTGTGTGTGTGTATCAGTGTGTGTGTTTACCCTGCGCCTGCATGCGGGTACGTATCAGTGCCAGCGGGTAACTGGCCAGCTGTCCACAGGTACTGGAGATGGTCCCACAGCCCAGCAGCACCAGGACCCCCGGGTTCGCCGTGTCTTTGGCGTATTTAGACAACCAGAAATTCTTCAGACTCTAAAAAAAAAAACAAGTTAAAACTTTAAAAAAAATAATAAAAAAAAAACAAACAAACAATAATTAAAATAAAAAAACTTAACATAAAAATCTATCTCGTCCAACCAGAGGAAACATCCTCAGAAGGAATCTGATTGGTCCAACCAGAGGAAACATCCTCAGAAGGATCCTGATTGGTCCAACCCAGAAGAAACATCCTCAGAAGGATCCTGATTGGTCCAACCAGAGGAAACATCCTCAGAAGGATCCTGATTGGTCCAACCAGAGGAAACATCCTCAGAAGGATCCTGATTGGTCCAACCAGAGGAAACATCCTCAGAAGGATCCTGATTGGTCCAACCAGAGGAAACATCCTCAAAAGGATCCTGATTGGTCCAACCAGAGGAAACATCCTCAGAAGGATCCTGATTGGTCCAACCAGAGGAAACATCCTCAGAAGAAACCTGATTGGTCCAACCAGAGGAAACATCCTCAGAAGGATCCTGATTGGTCCAACCAGAGGAAACATCCTCAGAAGGATCCTGATTGGTCCAACCAGAGGAAACATCCTCAGAAGGAACCTGATTGGTCCAACCAGAGGAAACATCCTCAGAAGGAACCTGATTGGTCCAACCAGAGGAAACATCCTCAGAAGGATCCTGATTGGTCCAACCAGAGGAAACATCCTCAGAAGGATCCTGATTGGTCCAACCAGAGGAAACATCCTCAGAAGGATCCTGATTGGTCCAACCAGAGGAAACATCCTCAGAAGGAACCTGATTGGTCCAACCAGAGGAAACATCCTCAGAAGGATCCTGATTGGTCCAACCAGAGGAAACATCCTCAGAAGGATCCTGATTGGTCCAACCAGAGGAAACATCCTCAGAAGGAACCTGATTGGTCCAACCAGAGGAAACATCCTCAGAAGGATCCTGATTGGTCCAACCAGAGGAAACATCCTCAGAAGGATCCTGATTGGTCCAACCAGAGGAAACATCCTCAGAAGGAACCTGATTGGTCCAACCAGAGGAAACATCCTCAGAAGGATCCTGATTGGTCCAACCAGAGGAAACATCCTCAGAAGGATCCTGATTGGTCCAACCAGAGGAAACATCCTCAGAAGGATCCTGATTGGTCCAACCAGAGGAAACATCCTCAGAAGGATCCTGATTGGTCCAACCAGAGGAAACATCCTCAGAAGAAACCTGATTGGTCCAACCAGAGGAAACATCCTCAGAAGGATCCTGATTGGTACAACCAGAGGAAACATCCTCAGAAGGATCCTGATTGGTCCAACCAGAGGAAACATCCTCAGAAGGAACCTGATTGGTCCAACCAGAGGAAACATCCTCAGAAGAAACCTGATTGGTCCAACCAGAGGAAACATCCTCAGAAGGATCCTGATTGGTCCGACCAGAGGAAACATCCTCAGAAGGATCCTGATTGGTCCGACCAGAGGAAACATCCTCAGAAGGAACCTGATTGGTCCGACCAGAGGAAACATCCTCAGAAGGATCCTGATTGGTCCAACCAGAGGAAACATCCTCAGAAGGAACCTGATTGGTCCAACCAGAGGAAACATCCTCAGAAGGATCCTGATTGGTACAACCAGAGGAAACATCCTCAGAAGGAACCTGATTGGTCCAACCAGAGGAAACATCCTCAGAAGGAACCTGATTGGTCCAACCAGAGGAAACATCCTCAGAAGGATCCTGATTGGTCCAACCAGAGGAAACATCCTCAGAAGGATCCTGATTGGTCCAACCAGAGGAAACATCCTCAGAAGGAACCTGATTGGTCCGACCAGAGGAAACATCCTCAGAAGGAACCTGATTGGTCCGACCAGAGGAAACATCCTCAGAAGGATCCTGATTGGTCCGACCAGAGGAAACATCCTCAGAAGGATCCTGATTGGTCCAACCAGAGGAAACATCCTCAGAAGGATCCTGATTGGTCCAACCAGAGGAAACATCCTCAGAAGGATCCTGATTGGTCCAACCAGAGGAAACATCCTCAGAAGGATCCTGATTGGTCCAACCAGAGGAAACATCCTCAGAAGGAACCTGATTGGTCCAACCAGAGGAAACATCCTCAGAAGGAACCTGATTGGTCCAACCAGAGGAAACATCCTCAGAAGGAACCTGATTGGTCCAACCAGAGGAAACATCCTCAGAAGAAACCTGATTGGTCCAACCAGAGGAAACATCCTCAGAAGGATCCTGATTGGTCCAACCAGAGGAAACATCCTCAGAAGGAACCTGATTGGTCCAACCAGAGGAAACATCCTCAGAAGGATCCTGATTGGTCCAACCAGAGGAAACATCCTCAGAAGGAACCTGATTGGTCCAACCAGAGGAAACATCCTCAGAAGAAACCTGATTGGTCCAACCAGAGGAAACATCCTCAGAAGGAACCTGATTGGTCCAACCAGAGGAAACATCCTCAGTAGGATCCTGATTGGTCCAACCAGAGGAAACATCCTCAGAAGGATCCTGATTGGTCCACCCAGAGGAAACATCCTCAGAAGGATCCTGATTGGTCCAACCAGAGGAAACATCCTCAGAAGGATCCTGATTGGTCCACCCAAAGGAAACATCCTCAGAAGGAACCTGATTGGTCCAACCAGAGGAAACATCCTCAGAAGGAACCTGATTGGTCCAACCAGAGGAAACATCCTCAGAAGGAACCTGATTGGTCCAACCAGAGGAAACATCCTCAGAAGGAACCTGATTGGTCCAACCAGAGGAAACATCCTCAGAAGGATCCTGATTGGTCCAACCAGAGGAAACATCCTCAGAAGGAACCTGATTGGTCCAACCAGAGGAAACATCCTCAGAAGGAACCTGATTGGTCCAACCAGAGGAAACATCCTCAGAAGGAACCTGATTGGTCCAACCAGAGGAAACATCCTCAGAAGGATCCTGATTGGTCCAACCAGAGGAAACATCCTCAGAAGGAACCTGATTGGTCCAACCAGAGGAAACATCCTCAGAAGGAACCTGATTGGTCCAACCAGAGGAAACATCCTCAGAAGAAACCTGATTGGTCCAACCAGAGGAAACATCCTCAGAAGGATCCTGATTGGTCCAACCAGAGGAAACATCCTCAGTAGGATCCTGATTGGTCCAACCAGAGGAAACATCCTCAGTAGGATCCTGATTGGTCCACCCAGAGGAAACATCCTCAGAAGGATCCTGATTGGTCCACCCAGAGGAAACATCCTCAGAAGGATCCTGATTGGTCCAACCAGAGGAAACATCCTCAGAAGGAACCTGATTGGTCCAACCAGAGGAAACATCCTCAGAAGGAACCTGATTGGTCCAACCAGAGGAAACATCCTCAGAAGGAACCTGATTGGTCCAACCAGAGGAAACATCCTCAGAAGGAACCTGATTGGTCCAACCAGAGGAAACATCCTCAGAAGGAACCTGATTGGTCCAACCAGAGGAAACATCCTCAGAAGGAACCTGATTGGTCCAACCAGAGGAAACATCCTCAGAAGGATCCTGATTGGTCCAACCAGAGGAAACATCCTCAGAAGGAACCTGATTGGTCCACCCAAAGGAAACATCCTCAGAAGGAACCTGATTGGTCCACCCAGAGGAAACATCCTCAGAAGGAACCTGATTGGTCCAACCAGAGGAAACATCCTCAGAAGGAACCTGATTGGTCCAACCAGAGGAAACATCCTCAGAAGGAACCTGATTGGTCCAACCAGAGGAAACATCCTCAGAAGGAACCTGATTGGTCCAACCAGAGGAGACATCCTCAGAAGGATCCTGATTGGTCCAACCAGAGGAGACATCCTCAGAAGGATCCTGATTGGTCCAACCAGAGGAGACATCCTCAGAAGGATCCTGATTGGTCCAACCAGAGGAGACATCCTCAGAAGGAACCTGATTGGTCCAACCAGAGGAAACATCCTCAGAAGGAACCTGATTGGTCCAACCAGAGGAAACATCCTCAGAAGGAACCTGATTGGTCCAACCAGAGGAAACATCCTCAGAAGGAACCTGATTGGTCCAACCAGAGGAAACATCCTCAGAAGGAACCTGATTGGTCCAACCAGAGGAAACATCCTCAGAAGGAACCTGATTGGTCCAACCAGAGGAAACATCCTCAGAAGGAACCTGATTGGTCCAACCAGAGGAAACATCCTCAGAAGGAACCTGATTGGTCCAACCAGAGGAAACATCCTCAGAAGGAACCTGATTGGTCCAACCAGAGGAAACATCCTCAGAAGGAACCTGATTGGTCCAACCAGAGGAAACATCCTCAGAAGGAACCTGATTGGTCCAACAAGAGGAAACATCCTCAGAAGGATCCTGATTGGTCCAACCAGAGGAAACATCCTCAGAAGGATCCTGATTGGTCCAACCAGAGGAAACATCCTCAGAAGGATCCTGATTGGTCCAACCAGAGGAAACATCCTCAGAAGGAACCTGATTGGTCCAACCAGAGGAAACATCCTCAGAAGGAACCTGATTGGTCCAACCAGAGGAAACATCCTCAGAAGGATCCTGATTGGTCCAACCAGAGGAAACATCCTCAGAAGGATCCTGATTGGTCCAACCAGAGGAAACATCCTCAGAAGGATCCTGATTGGTCCAACCAGAGGAAACATCCTCAGAAGGAACCTGATTGGTCCAACCAGAGGAAACATCCTCAGAAGGATCCTGATTGGTCCAACCCAGAGGAAACATCCTCAGAAGGATCCTGATTGGTCCAACCAGAGGAAACATCTTCAGAAGGATCCTGATTGGTCCAACCAGAGGAAACATCCTCAGAAGGATCCTGATTGGTCCAACCAGAGGAAACATCCTCAGAAGGATCCTGATTGGTCCAACCAGAGGAAACATCCTCAGAAGGATCCTGATTGGTCCAACCAGAGGAAACATCCTCAGAAGGATCCTGATTGGTCCAACCAGAAGAAACATCCTCAGAAGGATCCTGATTGGTCCAACCAGAGGAAACATCCTCAGAAGGAACCTGATTGGTCCAACCAGAGGAAACATCCTCAGAAGGAACCTGATTGGTCCAACCAGAGGAAACATCCTCAGAAGGATCCTGATTGGTCCAACCAGAGGAAACATCCTCAGTAGGATCCTGATTGGTCCAACCAGAGGAAACATCCTCAGAAGGATCCTGATTGGTC
>LR738547.1:31318374-31333374 GCA_902685375.1 Neostethus bicornis | reverse complement strand
TCATCCTGTCCAACGGGGCCGTACCCGTGCGGGACACGGCGCCGGCCATGCCGCCCGCCGCCAGCTGCTTCCACCACATGCCAGACGTCTTCTCCTCCTCGGTGAACTCATCCGGGATGGTGAGGCTGTCCCCGATGTCCAGAACCTGCCGGAAAACATCCAGATGTTCAAAGCTCCGCCTCCTTAATCTGGTAATCCAGCTTGTTTACGGATTGTGTAACCGTGGTAACCCGTCACTGACCATCTCCACCTCGTAGACCCCTCCGTCATCGTCCCAATCGATCACGAAGAAGTGAGCTGGTTGTTGAGGGGTCAGCAGGTCCATGCTGGTCCCCTAAACCCCTACCTGGTCACCCCTAACCCTACAGCAGGTGTATCCCTGGATGGAACTAGGTCTGGTTACCCCCGTCTGGTCACTCCTAAGCCCTTACCAGGTCTACCCCTGGAATGAACTCTGTCTGGTTACCCCTACCTGGTCGTCCTTAAGCCCACAGCAGGTGTACCCCTGGATGGCTCTCCGCCTGGTCACTCCTAAGCCCGCAGCAAGTCTACCCCTTGATGGAACTAGGTCTGGTTAGCCCTACCTGGTCACCCCTAACCCTACAGCAGGTCTATCCCTGGATGGAACTAGGTCTGGTCACCCTTACCTGGTCACTCCTAAGCCCACAGGAGGTCTACCTTTGGATGGATCTCCGTCTGGTCACCCCCTAAGCCCGCAGCAGGTGTACAGGTGTACCCCTCTATGGACCTCCGTCTGCTTTAAACTTGAACCCGTCTTGGTTCCGCTCCGTCCGACACTGAGCTTCTAATCTGCAGCTGAATTTAGTTCGTTTAAGCCGAGGCGGGGATTACCCCGAGCAGGAAGTCAGAGACACCTTCAAACATCGGGTTTAATCCCGTTTATCAATGAACTCTCCGCCCACTAAGCTCCGCCCCTTTCCTCTCCCCTGCAGGGAGCTAATCCGATTGGATCAGAGGAGATAATCCGAGCATCAACCAGAAACCATTCAGGAATTCTAGAAAAGAGGCGGGGCCTAAATGACTGAATGGGAGGCGATGGCTCAGTGGGAGAAGGTTCGACCTTGGATCGGAATTTTACGAAGTTTGCCGATTCCCACGTCTCCAAACCGAGCCGGACAGGTTGTGTGTTGGCTGCCAGCGTCCAGAGCTGGGCACAGCACCAGCTCAGTAGTGGAACGAGCGTTCTACCACGTTGAATCTCGGTCTCTTCTCGGTCTTTTTGCGACTTTTTTCTGATTTTTCTGCGATTTTTCGTCCTTATTTTTCAAGCTTTTGAACCACTTTTGTCAAAAAAAAAAAAGTCTCAAAAAGTTGCCGAAAAATCGCGAAAGAACAAACGTTCTACCACTGAGACCGTTCTATCCTCAGACCCGAAGTTCTCCGGTTCGAATCCCACTGAGCTTATGTCTAGATGTCCTTGGAGAAGACGCCTAACCCCCCGTTTCTCCCACCATGGGCGCCGTCCTGGCTGCCTGCTGCGGTGGAATGCAGCACAGGAACGTCTCAGTTCTTCTTTTTAAATCAGTGGATCCTAAACCCGTGTAGTCCCTCATTCATCAGGAGTGATCCACTGTAGAAAAAGTTTTAAAAAAGTCTTCTGGACAGTTTAATTCTTCAACGAGACGTTTTGACTTCCATCAGGAAATCATTTCCAATCTGAATGAAATGGACTGAAACCTGGATCTATTTATACTAACCTGAGTAACAGGTAAAAAATAGTAAGAAGGGCTCGACCAATGAGCCTGTGTTACCTATGATGGCCGTGAATGGCTCCTATTGTAGCCACAGACCAGTAAACGATCCTATTATAAAAATGCTAAAAGCCTAGTGAATAGAAATTCCTGCTAACGAGAGGCGTGAAACTGGGTCACGAGGTGTCATCTTTAGTCCATGGCTTCAAAAGGCTGCTGTAAATCCCGGGCAGAATGTATCTAACACCTCCACTCCGATTCAGTGAGGGATTCTCTTTCATCACAAAGATGGCTTCCTTCACACCTCTTTCAAACCATCCTTTCTCTCTACTTAGAATCTTCACCTCACTGTCCTCAAAAGTGTGTTTGGTGGATTTAAGATGCAGATGTACAGCAGACTGTGGACCACTTGAGGCTTCTCTTCTGTGTTGGTAAAGTCTTTTGTGGAGTGGTTGCTTCGTTTCACCAATGTAGTTTTCTTAGCAGCCTTTTGAAGCCATGGACTAAAGATGACACCTCGTGACTCAGTTTCACGCCTCTCGTTAGCAGGAATTTCCATTCACTAGGCTTTTAGCATTTTTATAATAGGTTCGTTTACTGGTCTGTGGTTACAATAGGAGCCATTCACGGCCATCATAGGTAACACAGGCTCATTGGTCGAGCCCTTCATAGGTAACACAGTCTCATTGGTCGAGCCCTTCATAGGTAACACAGTCTCATTGGTCGAGCCCTTCATAGGTAACACAGTCTCATTGGTCGAGCCCTTCATAGGTAACACAGGCTCATTGGTCGAGCCCTTCATAGGTAACACAGTCTCATTGGTCGAGCCCTTCATAGGTAACACAGTCTCATTGGTCGAGCCCTTCATAGGTAACACAGTCTCATTGGTCGAGCCCTTCATAGGTAACACAGTCTCATTGGTCGAGCCCTTCATAGGTAACACAGTCTCATTGGTCGAGCCCTTCATAGGTAACACAGTCTCATTGGTCGAGCCCTTCATAGGTAACACAGTCTCATTGGTCGAGCCCTTCATAGGTAACACAGGCTCATTGGTCGAGCCCTTCATAGGTAACACAGTCTCATTGGTCGAGCCCTTCATAGGTAACACAGTCTCATTGGTCGAGCCCTTCATAGGTAACACAGTCTCATTGGTCGAGCCCTTCATAGGTAACACAGTCTCATTGGTCGAGCCCTTCATAGGTAACACAGGCTCATTGGTCGAGCCCATCATAGGTAACACAGTCTCATTGGTCGAGCCCATCATAGGTAACACAGTCTCATTGGTCGAGTCCTTCATAGATAACACAGGCTCATTGGTCGAGCCCTTCATAGGTAACACAGTCTCATTGGTCGAGCCCTTCATAGGTAACACAGTCTCATTGGTCGAGTCCTTCATAGGTAACACAGGCTCATTGGTCGAGCCCATCATAGGTAACACAGTCTCATTGGTCGAGTCCTTCATAGATAACACAGGCTCATTGGTCGAGCCCTTCATAGGTAACACAGTCTCATTGGTCGAGCCCTTCATAGGTAACACAGGCTCATTGGTCGAGCCCTTCATAGGTAACACAGGCTCATTGGTCGAGCCCTTCATAGGTAACACAGGCTCATTGGTCGAGCCCTTCATAGGTAACACAGTCTCATTGGTCGAGCCCTTCATAGGTAACACAGTCTCATTGGTCGAGCCCTTCATAGGTAACACAGGCTCATTGGTCGAGCCCTTCATAGGTAACACAGTCTCATTGGTCGAGCCCTTCATAGGTAACACAGGCTCATTGGTCGAGCCCTTCATAGGTAACACAGGCTCATTGGTCGAGCCCTTCATAGGTAACACAGGCTCATTGGTCGAGCCCTTCATAGGTAACACAGGCTCATTGGTCGAGCCCTTCATAGGTAACACAGGCTCATTGGTCGAGCCCTTCATAGGTAACACAGACTCATTGGTCGAGCCCTTCATAGGTAACACAGTCTCATTGGTCGAGCCCTTCATAGGTAACACAGTCTCATTGGTCGAGCCCTTCATAGGTAACACAGTCTCATTGGTCGAGCCCTTCATAGGTAACACAGTCTCATTGGTCGAGCCCTTCATAGGTAACACAGGCTCATTGGTCGAGCCCTTCATAGGTAACACAGTCTCATTGGTCGAGCCCTTCATAGGTAACACAGTCTCATTGGTCGAGCCCTTCATAGGTAACACAGTCTCATTGGTCGAGCCCTTCATAGGTAACACAGGCTCATTGGTCGAGCCCTTCATAGGTAACACAGGCTCATTGGTCGAGCCCTTCATAGGTAACACAGGCTCATTGGTCGAGCCCTTCATAGGTAACACAGTCTCATTGGTCGAGCCCTTCATAGGTAACACAGACTCATTGGTCGAGCCCTTCATAGGTAACACAGGCTCATTGGTCGAGCCCTTCATAGGTAACACAGGCTCATTGGTCGAGCCCTTCATAGGTAACACAGGCTCATTGGTCGAGCCCTTCATAGGTAACACAGTCTCATTGGTCGAGCCCTTCATAGGTAACACAGTCTCATTGGTCGAGCCCTTCATAGGTAACACAGTCTCATTGGTGGAGCCCTTCATAGGTAACACAGTCTCATTGGTCGAGTCCTTCATAGGTAACACAGTCTCATTGGTCGAGCCCTTCATAGGTAACACAGTCTCATTGGTCGAGCCCTTCATAGGTAACACAGTCTCATTGGTCGAGCCCTTCATAGGTAACACAGGCTCATTGGTCGAGCCCTTCATAGGTAACACAGGCTCATTGGTCGAGTCCTTCATAGGTAACACAGTCTCATTGGTCGAGCCCTTCATAGGTAACACAGGCTCATTGGTCGAGCCCTTCATAGGTAACACAGGCTCATTGGTCGAGCCCTTCATAGGTAACACAGGCTCATTGGTCGAGCCCTTCATAGATAACACAGGCTCATTGGTCGAGCCCTTCATAGGTAACACAGGCTCATTGGTCGAGCCCTTCATAGGTAACACAGTCTCATTGGTCGAGCCCTTCATAGGTAACACAGTCTCATTGGTCGAGTCCTTCATAGGTAACACAGGCTCATTGGTCGAGCCCATCATAGGTAACACAGTCTCATTGGTCGAGTCCTTCATAGATAACACAGGCTCATTGGTCGAGCCCTTCATAGGTAACACAGTCTCATTGGTCGAGCCCTTCATAGGTAACACAGGCTCATTGGTCGAGCCCTTCATAGGTAACACAGGCTCATTGGTCGAGCCCTTCATAGGTAACACAGACTCATTGGTCGAGCCCTTCATAGGTAACACAGTCTCATTGGTCGAGCCCTTCATAGGTAACACAGTCTCATTGGTCGAGCCCTTCATAGGTAACACAGGCTCATTGGTAGAGCCCTTCATAGGTAACACAGTCTCATTGGTCGAGCCCTTCATAGGTAACACAGGCTCATTGGTCGAGCCCTTCATAGGTAACACAGGCTCATTGGTCGAGCCCTTCATAGGTAACACAGGCTCATTGGTCGAGCCCTTCATAGGTAACACAGGCTCATTGGTCGAGCCCTTCATAGGTAACACAGGCTCATTGGTCGAGCCCTTCATAGGTAACACAGACTCATTGGTCGAGCCCTTCATAGGTAACACAGTCTCATTGGTCGAGCCCTTCATAGGTAACACAGTCTCATTGGTCGAGCCCTTCATAGGTAACACAGTCTCATTGGTCGAGCCCTTCATAGGTAACACAGTCTCATTGGTCGAGCCCTTCATAGGTAACACAGGCTCATTGGTCGAGCCCTTCATAGGTAACACAGTCTCATTGGTCGAGCCCTTCATAGGTAACACAGTCTCATTGGTCGAGCCCTTCATAGGTAACACAGTCTCATTGGTCGAGCCCTTCATAGGTAACACAGGCTCATTGGTCGAGCCCTTCATAGGTAACACAGGCTCATTGGTCGAGCCCTTCATAGGTAACACAGGCTCATTGGTCGAGCCCTTCATAGGTAACACAGTCTCATTGGTCGAGCCCTTCATAGGTAACACAGACTCATTGGTCGAGCCCTTCATAGGTAACACAGGCTCATTGGTCGAGCCCTTCATAGGTAACACAGGCTCATTGGTCGAGCCCTTCATAGGTAACACAGGCTCATTGGTCGAGCCCTTCATAGGTAACACAGTCTCATTGGTCGAGCCCTTCATAGGTAACACAGTCTCATTGGTCGAGCCCTTCATAGGTAACACAGTCTCATTGGTCGAGCCCTTCATAGGTAACACAGTCTCATTGGTCGAGTCCTTCATAGGTAACACAGTCTCATTGGTCGAGCCCTTCATAGGTAACACAGTCTCATTGGTCGAGCCCTTCATAGGTAACACAGTCTCATTGGTCGAGCCCTTCATAGGTAACACAGGCTCATTGGTCGAGCCCTTCATAGGTAACACAGGCTCATTGGTCGAGTCCTTCATAGGTAACACAGTCTCATTGGTCGAGCCCTTCATAGGTAACACAGGCTCATTGGTCGAGCCCTTCATAGGTAACACAGGCTCATTGGTCGAGCCCTTCATAGGTAACACAGGCTCATTGGTCGAGTCCTTCATAGGTAACACAGGCTCATTGGTCGAGTCCTTCATAGGTAACACAGTCTCATTGGTCGAGCCCTTCATAGGTAACACAGTCTCATTGGTCGAGTCCTTCATAGGTAACACAGGCTCATTGGTCGAGCCCTTCATAGGTAACACAGACTCATTGGTCGAGCCCTTCATAGGTAACACAGTCTCATTGGTCGAGCCCTTCATAGGTAACACAGTCTCATTGGTCGAGCCCTTCATAGGTAACACAGTCTCATTGGTCGAGCCCTTCATAGGTAACACAGTCTCATTGGTCGAGTCCTTCATAGGTAACACAGTCTCATTGGTCGAGCCCTTCATAGGTAACACAGTCTCATTGGTCGAGCCCTTCATAGGTAACACAGTCTCATTGGTCGAGTCCTTCATAGGTAACACAGTCTCATTGGTCGAGCCCTTCATAGGTAACACAGGCTCATTGGTCGAGCCCTTCATAGGTAACACAGGCTCATTGGTCGAGCCCTTCATAGGTAACACAGGCTCATTGGTCGAGTCCTTCATAGGTAACACAGGCTCATTGGTCGAGTCCTTCATAGGTAACACAGTCTCATTGGTCGAGTCCTTCATAGGTAACACAGTCTCATTGGTCGAGCCCTTCATAGGTAAGTCATTGGTCGAGCCTTCATAGGTAACACAGGCTCATTGGTCGAGTCCTTCATAGGTAACACAGGCTCATTGGTCGAGTCCTTCATAGGTAACACAGTCTCATTGGTCGAGCCCTTCATAGGTAACACAGGCTCATTGGTCGAGCCCTTCATAGGTAACACAGTCTCATTGGTCGAGCCCTTCATAGGTAACACAGGCTCATTGGTCGAGCCCTTCATAGGTAACACAGGCTCATTGGTCGAGTCCCTTCATAGGTAACACAGGCTCATTGGTCGAGTCCTTCATAGGTAACACAGGCTCATTGGTCGAGCCCTTCATAGGTAACACAGGCTCATTGGTCGAGCCCTTCATAGGTAACACAGGCTCATTGGTCGAGCCCTTCATAGGTAACACAGGCTCATTGGTCGAGCCCTTCATAGGTAACACAGGCTCATTGGTCGAGCCCTTCATAGGTAACACGGGCTCATTGGTCGAGCCCTTAATAGGTAACACAGGCTCATTGGTCGAGCCCTTCATAGGTAACACAGGCTCATTGGTCGAGCCCTTCATAGGTAACACAGTCTCATTGGTCGAGCCCTTCATAGGTAACACAGGCTCATTGGTCGAGCCCTTCATAGGTAACACAGTCTCATTGGTCGAGCCCTTCATAGGTAACACAGGCTCATTGGTCGAGCCCTTCATAGGTAACACAGGCTCATTGGTCGAGCCCTTCATAGGTAACACAGTCTCATTGGTCGAGTCCTTCATAGTTAACACAGGCTCATTGGTCGAGCCCTTCATAGGTAACACAGGCTCATTGGTCGAGCCCTTCATAGGTAACTACAGGCTCATTGGTCGAGCCCTTCATAGGTAACACAGTCTCATTGGTCGAGTCCTTCATAGGTAACACAGGCTCATTGGTCGAGCCCTTTATAGGTAACACAGGCTCATTGGTCGAGCCCTTCATAGGTAACACAGACTCATTGGTCGAGCCCTTCATAGGTAACACAGTCTCATTGGTCGAGCCCTTCATAGGTAACACAGTCTCATTGGTCGAGCCCTTCATAGGTAACACAGTCTCATTGGTCGAGCCCTTCATAGGTAACACAGGCTCATTGGTCGAGCCCTTCATAGGTAACACAGTCTCATTGGTCGAGTCCTTCATAGGTAACACAGGCTCATTGGTCGAGCCCTTCATAGGTAACACAGTCTCATTGGTCGAGCCCTTCATAGGTAACACAGGCTCATTGGTCGAGCCCTTCATAGGTAACACAGTCTCATTGGTCGAGCCCTTCATAGGTAACACAGTCTCATTGGTCGAGCCCTTCATAGGTAACACAGGCTCATTGGTCGAGTCCTTCATAGGTAACACAGGCTCATTGGTCGAGCCCTTCATAGGTAACACAGTCTCATTGGTCGAGTCCTTCATAGGTAACACAGGCTCATTGGTCGAGCCCTTCATAGGTAACACAGTCTCATTGGTCGAGCCCTTCATAGGTAACACAGTCTCATTGGTCGAGCCCTTCATAGGTAACACAGTCTCATTGGTCGAGTCCTTCATAGGTAACACAGTCTCATTGGTCGAGCCCTTCATAGGTAACACAGTCTCATTGGTCGAGCCCTTCATAGGTAACACAGGCTCATTGGTCGAGCCCTTCATAGGTAACACAGTCTCATTGGTCGAGCCCTTCATAGGTAACACAGTCTCATTGGTCGAGCCCTTCATAGGTAACACAGTCTCATTGGTCGAGCCCTTCATAGGTAACACAGGCTCATTGGTCGAGCCCTTCATAGGTAACACAGTCTCATTGGTCGAGCCCTTCATAGGTAACACAGTCTCATTGGTCGAGCCCTTCATAGGTAACACAGTCTCATTGGTCGAGCCCTTCATAGGTAACACAGTCTCATTGGTCGAGCCCTTCATAGGTAACACAGGCTCATTGGTCGAGCCCTTCATAGGTAACACAGGCTCATTGGTCGAGTCCTTCATAGGTAACACAGGCTCATTGGTCGAGCCCTTCATAGGTAACACAGTCTCATTGGTCGAGCCCTTCATAGGTAACACAGTCTCATTGGTCGAGCCCTTCATAGGTAACACAGTCTCATTGGTCGAGCCCTTCATAGGTAACACAGGCTCATTGGTCGAGCCCATCATAGGTAACACAGTCTCATTGGTCGAGCCCTTCATAGGTAACACAGGCTCATTGGTCGAGCCCATCATAGGTAACACAGGCTCATTGGTCGAGCCCTTCATAGGTAACACAGTCTCATTGGTCGAGCCCTTCATAGGTAACACAGGCTCATTGGTCGAGCCCATCATAGGTAACACAGGCTCATTGGTCGAGCCCTTCATAGGTAACACAGTCTCATTGGTCGAGCCCTTCATAGGTAACACAAGCTCATTGGTCGAGTCCTTCATAGGTAACACAGTCTCATTGGTCGAGCCCTCCTTACTATTTTTTTTACCTTTTACTCAGGTTAGTATAAATAGATCCAGTTTTCAGTCCATTTCATTCAGATTGAAAATGATTTCCTGATGGAAGTCGAAACGTCTCGATCAAGAATGAAACTGTCCAGAAGACTTTTTTGAAACTTTTTCTACAGTGGATCCTAAACTTTTCAACGCCATAAACCGGTTTAGTGCTTCACTGTATTTTCACCCTCTATGGAGTGCGTAGCGGGGCGCACCACGAAGCAAGAGGGTGTGTGACCCCGAGGAACATGTTTATTTTTCTCTGTACTAGAATAAAGTGTAATTTCACATCCAGTACACCAGGTGGCAGCGGTGCTCTCATTGTCAGAGTGTGTGACTCTTCAGGGCAGACCTGGGCAAACTAAGGCCCAGGGGCCACATCCGGCCCTTTGTACGTCCCTGTCCGGCCCGCGTGAGGCCAATCATAAACACCAGAAATTAAACTTTTTTTTTAACTTTTATTTTGAAATTTGATTTTATTTTGAAAAGCGTTACGTATGCGCGCATGCAGAGTTTTCAAGGTGAGAGTGAGATGCACATGGTTTGTTCTCCTGCAGTGTGAAACATTACAAGTAAATATTAACAAGTTAATAAATAAATTGTTTTTCTTAATTAACCTAATTTACATATTTACAGAGTGCTTCATTCTTCTGATGATCAGTACCAGCTATGTATTTTACAATCAAAGAAAGTTGGTGGCCCTCTGACACACTTCAGGCTTCTCATGCGGCCCCTGATAAAAATTTAGGGCTGATTTAAGGCGATCACAGCCCGATCTGTACCCGGAACACGGGTTAGGGCGACGCCGTACTCTGATCATGTACGGGTACGAATCGGGTAGTGACAGGGGTACGGAGGGGACAGGAAGTGTAGTAAACAAACAACAAACAAGTGGGAGGGGCAAAACAAAAAATAACTGAGAACCAATGATTAAAGACGAATCATTAACGAATGTAACGAAGAAAATCTGGAGAATTTTCAAAATAAAAGTTAATTAAAGTTTGAATAATAAACTAAATGTAAATAATGGACGAGACGGAGGATCCACGGAGGATCCACGGAGGATCCACGGAGGATCCACGGAGGATCCACGGAGGATCCACGGAGGATCCACGGAAGATCCACGGAGGATCCACGGAGGATCCACGGACCTCCCTCTCACCGTGGAGTGTTTCCACGGACCTCCCACTCACCGTGGAGTGTTTCCACGGACCTCCCACTCACCGTGGAGTGTTTCCACGGACCTCCCACTCACCGTGGAGTGTTTCCACGGACCTCCCACTCACCGTGGAGTGTTTCCACGGACCTCCCACTCACCGTGGAGTGTTTCCAGAAGCGGATTATTTCCTGGAGGTTGGAGGCGGGGTTAAACATGAAGTGATCCTTCCATTCGTTCCAGTCCACGGACATGGTTCCATCCGCATCGATGCTGACGAGAGAAAGAGGGAGGAGTCAGAGAGGGATACACACACACACACACACACACACAAGAGAAAGAGGGAGGAGTCACAGAGGGATACACACACACACACAAGAGAAAGAGGGAGGAGTCAGAGAGGGATACACACACACACACACACACAAGAGAAAGAGGGAGGAGTCACAGAGGGATACACACACACACACACACACACAAGAGAAAGAGGGAGGAGTCACAGAGGGATACACACACACACACACACACACTATATACACACATACACACACACACACACACACATGAGAGAAAGAGGGAGGAGTCACAGAGGTATACAAACACACACACACACACAAGAGAAAGAGGGAGGAGTCACAGAGGGATACACACACACACACACACACAAGAGAAAGAGGGAGGAGTCACAGAGGGATACACACACACACACACACACACAAGAGAAAGAGGGAGGAGTCACAGAGGGATACACACACACACACACACTATATACACACACACACACACACACACACACACACACACACAAGAGAAAGAGGGAGGAGTCACAGAGGGATACACACACACACACACACACACACACAAGAGAAAGAGGGAGGAGTCACAGAGGGATACACACACACACACACACACACACAAGAGAAAGAGGGAGGAGTCACAGAGGGATACACACACACACACAAGAGAAAGAGGGAGGAGTCACAGAGGGATACACACACACACACAAGAGAAAGAGGGAGGAGTCACAGAGGGATACACACACACACACACACACACACAAGAGAAAGAGGGAGGAGTCACAGAGGGATACACACACACACACAAGAGAAAGAGGGAGGAGTCACAGAGGGATACACACACACACACAAGAGAAAGAGGGAGGAGTCACAGAGGGATACACACACACACACACACACAAGAGAAAGAGGGAGGAGTCACAGAGGGATACACACACACACACACAAGAGAAAGAGGGAGGAGTCACAGAGGGATACACACACACATACACACACAAACACACACTATATACACACACACACACACACACACACACAAGAGAAAGAGGGAGGAGTCAGAGAGGGACACACACACACACACACACTATATACACAAATACACACACATACACAAGAGAAAGAGGGAGGAGTCAGAGAGGGACACACACACACACGCATATACACACACACACACATACACACACACACACTATATATACACACAGACACACATACACACATATACACACAGACACACACACACACTCAGTGCTGGGTAGCAGAGTAAAACTGAGGCGTTGTGTTGGAGATAAAGCGGGGTGTGATCAGGGCAGTGTGGGGGCGTGGCCTGATGAAGGGGGCGGGGTGCTAACCAGCACTGAGTGTGTGTGTATGTGTGTGTATGAGTGTGAATCAAGTGTGTGTGTATTAGTGTGTATGAGTGTGTGTGAGTGTGTGTATGTCCCTTTAAATATTCTACCAGCTTGGTTCTCAGTGTTTTATACTTTGTTCAACAAGCTGTTTGGGTTAAATTCCGTCGGTCTCGGGATTTTTGGGGCGAACTGTTCACCGTCTTCCTCCTGGACACTTCAGCATGAACTCTGGACGGGGGATTGAACCGGCAACCCTCAGGTTACAGAACGGTCGCCCTACTCACTGAACCATCCGTCCTCTCAGGGAGGGGACGGGTCCTTCTCAGATAAAGGGTCCCTCCCCCCTTCAGAGGAAGAGACGGGTCCTCCTCACCCTCAGGGAAGGGACCCGTCCTCACCCCCTCCTCAGGGTAGGGAGCAGGTCCTTACCCACCTCAGGAGAAGGGACAGGTCTCGTAAGAAGGAGGACGGGTCCCTCCCCCTCCTCAGGGAAGGGACCCGTCCTCACCCCCTCCTCAGGGTAAGGAGCAGGTCCTTACCCACCTCAGGAGAAGGGACAGGTCGTCCTCCCCCCAGGGGGAGGACAGGTCTCGTAAGAAGGAGGACGGGTCCCTCCCCCTCCTCAGGAGAAGGGACAGGTCCCCCCTCCCTCAGGAGAAGGGACAGGTCCCCCCTCCCTCAGGGTGAGGACGGGTCCCTCCCCCTCCTCAGGAGAAGGGACAGGTCCGCCCTCCCTCAGGGAAGGGACAGGTCCCCCCTCCCTCAGGGTGAGGACGGGTCCCTCCCCCTCCTCAGGAGAAGGGACAGGTCGCCCCTCCCTCAGGGTGAGGACGGGTCCCTCCCCCTCCTCAGGAGAAGGGACAGGTCCGCCCTCCCTCAGGGAAGGGACAGGTCCCCCCTCCCTCAGGGTGAGGACGGGTCCCTCCCCCTCCTCAGGAGAAGGGACAGGTCCGCCCTCCCTCAGGGAAGGGACAGGTCCCCCCTCCCTCAGGGTGAGGACGGGTCCCTCCCCCTCCTCAGGAGAAGGGACAGGTCCGCCCTCCCTCAGGGAAGGGACAGGTCCCCCCTCCCTCAGGGTGAGGACGGGTCCCCTCAGGGATAAAGTGGAATTTTAAAATTGTAAAATTTTTTGCAAAACTTCTGAGAAAATTTCAAGATTTGTGAAAAAAAATTCAGATATTTTGTTAAGACTTTTAGAAATTTTCAACATTTTTTTTTTGGCAAAACTTTAATCATTTTTTGAGAATTTTTGCTAATTTTTTGCAAATTTTCACAACTTTTTTCTGAGGATTTCGCGAAACGATTTTTTGCAAAAAGTTTTGAGAAAATTTTAAGATTTTTTTTTTGGAATTTTTTTCACCATTTTTTTTTTTGCAATTTTACACATAATTTTAAACTATTTTGGCAATTTTTAAAAATTCTAATATTTTTTGCAAAATTCTAAATTTTTTTGCTAAATTTGAATTTATTTTTGTTTATTTTTGTTAACGAACAGGTTGATTTTTTTTTTTACCTTCGTAGTATTTTCTCGGCGGCTTCGCTGCTGATCTCCAGACCGAGTTCAGACAGAGATTTTTTAATCTCGGAAACGTCGATGTTTCCTGATAAAAAAAATAAATAAAAAAATTCTTACTGTTTTCAGAATAAAAGAAAAAAGTAAGCATCTTTTACTTTTATTGAGCCTTCAAAATAAAACAAGAAAAAAACATATTTAATTTTTATCAAGTTTTCAAAATAAAACAAGAAAAAAAAATCTTTCATTTTTTTCAGGTTTTTTTAAAAAAAAAAAACCTCTTTAATTTTCATTGAGTTTTCAAAATAAAACAAGTTTTTTTTTTTTTTAATTGAGTTTTCAAAATAAAACATGAAAAACAAAATTATCTTTAATTTTTATCAAGTTTTCAAAATAAAACAAGAATTTTTTTTAAATTTTTATCAAGTTTTCAAAATAAAACAAGAAAAAAAAATCATCTTTAATTTTCATCAAGTTTTTAAAATAAAACAAGAAATTTTTTTAAATTTTTATCGAGTTTTCAAAATAAAACAAGAAAAAAAATCATCTTTAATTTTCATCAAGTTTTCAAAATAAAACAAGAAAATTTTTTATCGAGTTTTCAAAATAAAACAATAAAAAAAATCATCTTTAATTTTCATTGAGTTTTCAAAGTTAATTTTTTTTTTTTTTTTTACCGTCATTGTTTTTGTCCAAACTTTTAAACGTCAGTCGTAACTTTTTCTCGTGTTCTTTCAGGTATTCGGAAAACTCTTTGAAGTCCAGACGACCGTCGTGGTCCTCGTCTCCGGACGAAATTATCTTCTGTAAAAAATAAATAAATAAACACAAAACGTCAACAAGACGGCCATCTTTGGTTCCTGCCATCACCATGGTAACCAGGATCTACGTTCCTACCCTCACCATGGTAACCAGGATCTACATTCCTACCCTCACCATGGTAACCAGGATCTACATTCCTACCCTCACCATGGTAACCAGAATCTACATTCCAAACCTCACCATGGTAACCAGGATCTACATTCCTACCTTCACCATGGTAACCAGGATCTACATTCCTACCCTCACCATGGTAACCAGGATCTACATTCCTACCTTCACCATGGTAACCAGGATCTACGTTCCTACCCTCACCATGGTAACCAGGATCTATGTTCCTATCCTCACCATGGTAACCAGGATCTACGTTCCTACCCTCACCATGGTAACCAGGCTCTACGTTCCTACCCTCACCATGGTAACCAGGATCTACGTTCCTACCCTCACCATGGTAACCAGGATCTACCTTCCTACCCTCACCATGGTAACCAGGATCTACGTTC
>LR738547.1:31303374-31308374 GCA_902685375.1 Neostethus bicornis | reverse complement strand
CAGCTACCAAAATAAGAGAAGAAGATAGCAGCCAATCATTGGCCTTCATTTCATCCCACCTCACGTGATCAGGCAGATTCAACAAGATGGTGGAAAGATAAACATATTCAAAATTATCAGAAGTTTGGATCATTTTCCGCTGAATTTGAAAAAGACTCGCGTTAATATGCAAAGTTTGTGAAACGAACACTTTTTGGCACGGAAGCATAACGACGCTGCACGAACATCTGAAAAAAAACCATGTCGGACTCGAAGCGGGAGACGGCAAACCGGAGCGAAACACGATGTTATTTTAATAAAAACAATTTTACAGGTCGTTAAATACACTTTTTATTGTTTGCAAAAAAACAAAAACAACCCAACATGGACTATTTTCTGTGGAAAACGGTTGCACTCCGCAGCAGAGTGCTTCTCTCAGGGACTCTTATTTTGGAAATGATCGTGTCCGATATGAGGCCGCTGTCAGAAGGAAGACGAGGGGGTTAAAAAAAAAAAGATCACTAAATTCAATCCAGGATACAAGACCCCCTCCTCTACACCGAAAAGCACGTTTTATCCCACAAAATAATGAGTGCTGTTAGTTTGGCACCCCTTTACCGATCAGTAGATCTGTGTTTGTACACTCAACAAAAATATAAACACAACACTTTTGTTTTTGCTCCCATTTTTCATGAGATGGACTTGAAGATCTAAAATTCATTCCAGATACACAATATTACCATTTCTCTCAAACACTGTTCACAAATCTGTCTAAATGTGTGATAGTGAGCACTTCTGCTTTGCTGAGATAATCCATCCCACCTCACAGGTGTGCCACATCAAGATGCTGATCTGACATCATGATTAGTGCACAGGTATCCCTTATACTGCCCACAATAAAAGGCCACCCTGAAATGTGCATTTTGTTTTTGCTTTATTGGCGGTCTGTGGACTCAGAACCAGTCAGTATCTGGTGTACCACCATTTGCCTCATGCAGTGCAACACATCTTCTTCACATAGAGTTTATCAGATTGTCTATTGTGGCCTGTGGAATGTTGGTCCACTCCTCTTCAATGGCTGAGCGAAGTTGCTGGATATTAGTGGGAACTGGTGCACGCTGTCGTATACGCCGGTCAAGCACATCCCAAACATGTTCAATAGGTGACATGTCCAGTGAGTATCTGGCCATGCAAGAACTGGGACATTTTCAGCTTCCAAGAATTGTGTACAGATCCTTGTAACATGGGGCTGTGCATTATCTTGCTGAAACATGAGGTGATGTTCATGGTGTATGGCACAACAATGGGCCTCAGGATCTCATCACGGTATCTCTGTGCATTCAAAATGCCATCAATAAAATGCACCTGTGTTCTTCGTCCATAACAGATGCCTGCCCATACCATAACCCCACCACCACCATGGGCCACTTGATCCACAACATTGACATCAGCAAAGCGCTCACCCACGCGACGCCACACACGCTGTCTGCCATCTGCCCTGAACAACGTAAACCGAGATTCATCCGTGAAGAGAACACCTCTCCAACGTGCTAGACGCCATCGAATGTGAACATTTGCCCACTCAAGTCTGTTACGGCGAAGATCTGAAGTCAGGTTAAGACCCCGATGAGGACGACGAGCATGCAGTTGAGCTTCCCTGAGACGGTTTCTGACAGTTTGTGCAGAAATTGTTTGGTTATGCAAACCAATTGTTTCAGCAGCTGTCTGAGTGGTTGGTCTCAGACGATCTCGGAGGTGAACCTGCTGGATGTGGAGGTCCTGGGCTGGTGTGGTTACTCGTGGTCTGCGGTTGTGAGGCCGGTTGGATGTACTGCCATATTCTCTGAAACGCCTTTGGAGACGGCTTATGGTGGAGAAATGAACATTCAATGCATGAGCAACAGATCTGGTTGACATTCCTGCTGTCAGCTTGCCAATTGCACGCTCCCTCATGCTTGTGGCATCTGTGGCATTTTGCTGTGAGACAAAACTGCACATTTCAGGGTGGCCTTTTATTGTGGGCAGTATAAGGGACACCTGTGCACTAATCCTGATGTCAGATCAGCATCTTGATGTGGCACACTTGTGAGGTGGGATGGATTGTCTCAGTAAAGCAGAAGTGCTCACGATCACACATTTAGACAGATTTGTGAACAATGTTTGAGAGAAATGGTAATATTGTGTATCTGGAATGAATTTTAGATCTTCAAGTCCATCTCATGAAAAATGGGAGCAAAAACAAAAGTGTTGCGTTTATATTTTTGTTGAGTGTAATATTATAAGTGGTAAAGATGGTCATTTTATTTATTAAAGTTACTATTTTTACAGTAGAGATTGTTTTTTTTTTTTTGCATTAATTCTTCACAACTTGAATGTTTTTGTATATTTTTTTTTATGTTAATCTGGGGCCTTTTTTTTGTACGATACTTCTGAACAAGGTTAAATTTACGAATCCAGACGTGTTAAAGGTTTCTTGTTTACATTTGATGTTTTATTAGCCAGTACTACTAAAGCACATTTTATGGGTGTTTATTATTTATTTTTACTGTTTACAGTAAGTAGATTTATTATTTTCTAGCTCTTTATTTGACAGAAAGATAAACATTTGCTCTTACTGTAATAAACCCAACGTGTTGTTTATGTTGTTATGAGTTGTTTTTTACACAATAACATTCTATAATGTGCCGAAAAAGTAATATTTATTAAGTTGTCATTTTTATCCGATTAATCGAATAATCAGCCCAATAATCGACAGATTAATCGATTGACAAAATAATCATTAGTTGCAGCCCTAGTACACACACACACACACAGATACACACACACACACATATACATACACACACACATACATACATACACACACACACTGATACACATACACACACATACACTACAGTATATACACACACACATATATACACAAATACACTCACGAACATACACACACACATATACATACACATATATATACACACACTGATTCACACAGATACGTATACACACACACACACTGATACGCACACACACACATATACATACACACACACATACATACATACACACACACACTGATACACATACACACACATACACTACAGTATATACACACACACATATATACACAAATACACTCACGAACATACACACACACATATACATACACATATATATACACACACTGATTCACACAGATACGTATACACACACACACACTGATACGCACATACACACACACATACACACACACCATCTTTTAAACATGTTTCTTTTCAAGTTTAAAAATAAAAAAATAAAATTAATCGTTTGTAAACATTGATGTATTTTTTTTTTTAGGAGCTGAAGGGTGGAAAAGCCTACGCCAAGGTATTCACACACACACACACACACACACACACACACACACACACACACACACACTGGATCCCGTTAGAAGAACCGTGACCTTGACGTGTTCGGTCGCTTCAAACATTCCGATAAAATCTTGAAGCTGTTTTTTTTTTTTTCAGCTCGGATTCGCGGATCTGAATTTATCGGAGTTTGCTGGTTCGGGAAATACGACCCGCAGGTGTTTACTGGAAGGTTACGATACGAAAAACACCCGACAGGACAACTCCATCCTGAAGGTAGGACCACCCCCTCATCCTGCTGGGTGTGTGACCCCGCCTTCAGCCTCAGATCAGTAAACATGGTGTGTGACACGGACCGGTACGCCGTACCCACGGTTAAACCCACCCACCCATCCACACACACACACACACCC
Source organism: Neostethus bicornis (assembly GCA_902685375.1). Taxonomy (NCBI): domain Eukaryota; kingdom Metazoa; phylum Chordata; class Actinopteri; order Atheriniformes; family Phallostethidae; genus Neostethus; species Neostethus bicornis. The sequence goes on along the minus strand of LR738547.1, from coordinate 31,304,632 downwards.
ATTCATCCACCCATCCATCCACCCGCCCATCCATCCATACACCCACCCACCCATACACCCATCCATCCACCCATCCATCCATCCACACACACACACACACCCATTCATCCACCCATCCATCCACCCGCCCATCCATCCATACACCCACCCACCCATACACCCATCCATCCACCCATCCATCCATCCACACACACACACACACCCATTCATCCACCCATCCATCCACCCATCCATCCACCCATCCATTCACACACACACACACACACACCCCCATTCATCCACCCATCCATTCACCCGCCCATCCATCCATCCACCCACCCACCCATACACCCATACATCCACACACACACACACACACACCCATTCATCCACCCATCCATCCACCCGCCCACCCATCCATCCACCCACCCACCCATACACCCACCCACCCATCCATCCATCTACACACCCACACACACACACACACCCATACACCCACCCAAACATCCATCCATCCATCCACCCACCCACCCATCCATCCACCCATCCATCCATCCACACACACACACACCCATACATCCATCCATCCATCCACACACACACACACCCATACATCCATCCATCCACACACCCATCCATCCACCCATCCATCCATCCACACACACACACACACCCATCCATCCATCCATCCATCCACACACCCACCCATCCACCCATCCATCCACCCACCCATACATCCATCCACCCATCCATCCATCTACACACCCACACACACACACACACCCATCCATCCACCCATCCATCCATCCATCCACCCGCCCATCCATCCATACACCCACCCATCCATCCACACACACACACACACACCCATACACCCATCCATCCACCCATCCATTCACCCGCCCATCCATCCATACACCCATCCATCCATCTACACACACACACACACACACACACCCATTCATCCACCCATCCATCCACCCACCCATACACCCATCCATCCATCCACACACCCATACACCCATCCATCCATCCATCCATCCATCCATCTACACACCCACACACACACACACACACCCATTCATTCACCCATCCATCCACCCACCCATACACCCATCCATCCATCTACACACCCACACACACACACACACACCCATTCATCCACCCATCCATCCACCCACCCACCCACCCATACACCCACCCATCCATCCATCCACACACCCATCCATCCATCCATACACCCACCCATACACCCACCCATCCATCCATCCACACACCC
>LR738547.1:31288374-31298374 GCA_902685375.1 Neostethus bicornis | reverse complement strand
TACAAGGACAGGGATGGCGTCCCTCCCCACACGAGACCCTCACTCTCAGAGTCAGATGCAGGTTACATACGGACGCTAGTCAGGTTGAACCTACCGGAACCAAGTTACAGGGTCACAGTGAGAGGGAAGGCTTAGCGTTAACCGTCCATGGGATGATTGGTGTGCGTCACAGCGTGTGTGTGTGTGTGTGTGTGTGTGTGTGTGTGTGTGTGTGTGTGTGTGTGTGTGTGTGTGTGTGTGTGTGTGTGTGTGTGTGTGTGTGTGTGTGTGTGTGTGCGTGCCTATCTCCCACGGGGTGGCTGGGCTCTCACTTAGAGATCGGGTGAGGAGCTCTGCCATCCGGGAGGAGCTCGGAGTTGAGCCGCTCCTCCTCCAGGTCGAGAGGAGCCAGATGGGGTGGTTCGCCTGAGCCTCGCTGGGGAGGTGTTCCGTCCCACCGGGTAGAGACCAAGAGTCAGACCCCGGACCTGCTGGAGAGACTATGTCTCACAGCTGGTCAGGGAACACCTCAGGATCCTCCTGGGTGAGCTGGAGGATGAGAGAAGGCTGGGCTTCCCGTCTGAGGCTGTTGCCCCGGTGACCCGACCTCAGATAAGCGGAAGACGACCGAACGGAACACTCTGGGTGCCGGAGGGTACCCTGTCTGATTTGATGTGAGAGGCAGGATACACCACAAACAGGTCACCAGTCTGCCGTGGAGCCACACACACTCACTCCTAAGGGAAGCCAATCAACCTAACATGTATGTTTTTAAACCAGAGAAAACCCACACACACGGGTAGAACATGTAAACCACACACAGAAAGACCAGTGGTCCAAGCCTTGCCCCCTCTCCGGGACTCGAACTTGAAACATAATATAGTCGTTTTAAAGTTTTCAGTGAATCCAATTTTTCTTCTCAAGGGCAGCACGGTGGCGCAGTGGGTAGCACAGTGGCCTCACAGCAAGAAGGTCGTGGGTTTGAGTCCCGGGTGGGGACGAGGGTTGGAACACTGTCCTTTCTGTGTGGAGTTTGCATGTTCTCCCCGTCTTTGTGTGGGTTTCCTCCCACCCTCCAAAGACAGGCATGCTAGTTTGATTGGCCGGTGCCAAATTGCCCCTAGGAATGAGTGTGTGTGTGTGTGTGTGTGTGTGTGGTTGTATGTGTGTGGCCCCGTGACAGACTGGCGACCTGTTTGGGGTGTACCCTGCCCTTCGCCTTAAATCAGCCGGGATGGGCTCCGGCACCCCCCGTAATCCCACAGACGGACAAGAAGATGATGATGACGGATTTTTCTTCTCCTTCAGACTCCCGGTCAAACAGGACTCCATGGAGTCCCAGTTCAAGAGGATGGACGACACCAGAGTGGACGCCGATGATGTCGTGGAAAAAATTCTCCAGAGTCAAGATTTCACTCCGAGTCTCCTGGACTCCAGTACGGAAGGTAAGTCTGTGAATGTCACAGCCAGATCCCACCCCCAAAAACATACGTGTCAGGTTGAACCAATCAAATCAGCCGGATGGGCTCCGGAACCCCCCCCCGCAACCCTGTAAGGCAAGGGTGGGCAAACGTTTTGGTTCATGGGCCACATTGAGTTCTAACATTTGACCAGGGGGTGGAACAGGATCAGATGGATGGCATGCTTTGGTAGCCTCTAGATTAGATGATGGAATGATGCTAGATTTTAAACAAGCGCTAAATGTTAAATGAGACGTTGGAGGGATCCGGTTTGGTGACCTCAGGATCGGATCTCTGCTTTTTGCAGATGATGTGGTCCTGTTTGCTTCATCGGACCGTGATCTCCAGCTCTCACTGGATCGATTTGCTGAAGAGTGTGAAGCGGCCGGGATGGGAGTTAGCACTTCCAAATCCAAGACCATGGTCCTCACGCTTGTTTAAATGTGTGTATTGGCCCGATGTCTTTCCATATCTGTACACACTGTTTATTTTGTGGGCGTCATGGAGACACACACGTTTTAATGGAGCAGTGTTGGTGTTTTTGGCGCCATCTAGTGACCAACAATCAGAATTACAAAGAAAATAAAACATTAACAAGGTTTATTTATTTAATGTATTTATGTTCGGCGGGCCGGATTAAACCGTTTAACGGGCCGCATGTGGCCCGCGGGCCGTGGTTTGCCCACCCCTGCTGTAAGTTATAGACCAGGTATGGGCAAACTACGGCCCGCGGGCCACATGCGGCCCGTTAAACGGTTTAAACCGACCGCCGAACTTGAAAAAATTAAATAAATAAACCTTGTTAGTTTTATTTTCCTGTAATTCTGATGTTTTGTCACTAGATGGCACCAAATATACACCAACACTGCTCCATTAAAATGTGTGTGTCTCCATGATGCCCACAAAATAAACAGTGTGCACAGATATGGAAAGCCATCGGGGCCAATACACACACGTAAACAACCGTGTTTGATTTTAGATCATCCGCTTGGATTTCAGACCTAGTGTCACTAGATTTAAAATTTAACTCTCTTGATGTAACATTTAGCGCTTGTTTAAAATCTAGCATCATTCTATTGGTCTAATCTAGAGGTTACCAAAACATGCCATCCATCTGATCCTGTTCTGCCCCCTGGTCAAATGTTAGAACTCAATGTGACCCACAAACCATAAAGTTTACCCACCCCTGGTATAGACGGTTAAGGTGACTGACTGTTTCTAAATGTCTCCCTCTGGTGGTTAGGGATGCGCTGCTCGCTCCAGGACCGGCTGCCATCATGAGGAGCGTCTTTTAAAATGAATGCCGTATGTTTGTGTTTCAGAGGAAGGTCTGAGGCTGTTTGTGGGACCAGGAGGAAGCACGGCGTTGGGGGGTCACCACCTCTCCACCAGGTCAGCGGGTTTATTCTAAACACTCACACGCAGGAGACGAGACGTTTTGTTAAAGCGACTAAGTTTGATCAGACGCTTTATTGGGTTAAGGTTAGAGTTCCGTCGTCTTCCGTTTATCCAGGGCCATGTCGCCGGGGACAACACCCTCAGACGGGAAGCACAGGCTTCTCTCACCCCGGCTTCACCCTCCAGCTCACCCAGGAGGATCCTGAGGTGTTCTCTGTCCAGCTGTGAGACATAGTCTCTCCAGCAGGTCCGGGGCCTCTGGGTCTCCTCCTGGTGGAACGGAACACCTCACCAGAGAGGGAGGCATCCTAACCAGATGCCCGAACCATCCCATCTGGCTTCACTCTAAATGGCCCTCGTAGGGTGGGTGAAGGGGATCTCTGTGGGCATCAAGACGAATGAAAACATTGCCAGCCGGGATGTAAGACTGATGGAGATCGTGCTGGGACGTACGGACTGGTGTAGTGGTACAGCCCGCTGAACAGATGATGACCAGGAGACTTTATACCAGGCTCCACCCTCCAGTGTACCAGGCTTCAGTGGAGCCTGAGACAAAGTGTCCTGGTACCCCTACATACCATAACCCACGATCTCTGGTGGATATGTATGGTCACCACCATATTTAAAGCAGGTAAAAAAAATTCCACCGATAAGCTCCTCCCACTGGAAACAGCTGCTGCCGTCTGATTGGACAACAGATCTTACAGTCACTATAACAACAGGAAGTTTCCGTCATCTGATCCTTAGAGAACGTCGTCTACCGGTGCCGTGAGCAGCTAGGACCTCTTTGAAGGCGTTGCCATGGCGACCGACCTGAACCGACATCGCTCAGGTTCTTCAGGTGTTTGTGCTGATGTACACGCCGACGGACGGAGACGCCTTCAGCGTGTCTGAGATAGGCCTCCAGAAATGCTTCATGATGAGTTTCAGGGCGGTGGAGCCGATCTGTGATGGTGGTACACAGGTCCAGCTTCCATATGTTTAGATGCAGGTCCACGTTGGACCTGCATGGTAACCAGAATCTACGTTCCTACCCTCACCACGGTAACCAGGATCTACGTTCCTACCCTCACCATGGTAACCAGGATCTACGTTCCTACCCTCACCACGGTAACCAGGATCTACGTTCCTACCCTCACCATGGTAACCAGAATCTACGTTCCTACCCTCACCACGGTAACCAGGATCTACGTTCCTACCCTCACCACGGTAACCAGGATCTACGTTCCTACCCTCACCACGGTAACCAGGATCTACGTTCCTACCCTCACCATGGTAACCAGGATCTATGTTCCTACCCTCACCATGGTAACCAGGATCTACGTTCCTACCATCACCATGGTAACCAGGATCTACGTTCCTACCCTCACCATGGTAACCAGGATCTACGTTCCTACCCTCACCATGGTAACCAGGATCTACGTTCCTACCATCACCATGGTAACCAGGATCTACGTTCCTACCCTCACCATGGTAACCAGGATCTACGTTCCTACCCTCACCATGGTAACCAGGATCTACGTTCCTACCCTCACCATGGTAACCAGGATCTATGTTCCTACCCTCACCATGGTAACCAGGATCTACGTTCCTACCCTCACCATGGTAACCAGGATCTACGTTCCTACCCTCACCATGGTAACCAGGATCTACGTTCCTACCCTCACCATGGTAACCAGGATCTACGTTCCTACCCTCACCATGGTAACCAGGATCTACGTTCCTACCCTCACCATGGTAACCAGGATCTACGTTCCTACCCTCACCATGGTAACCAGGATCTAGTTCCTCCCCTCACCATGGTAACCAGGATCCACCACGTTGGACAGGTCGATCAGGAAACGGGCATATCCAGGGCGATCCATACACTGGAAGGTTTTAGAATGATCGATCATCCTCTGGTGAGTGTGTAGTAAATAATCCCTGCTGTGTTTTTTCAGGGTCGGTGCCGGAGCGTACGAACAGGTGGTGATGAAGCGTTAAGAGATGGCGGACGCTCACAGCGCCACCCAGTGTGCAGACCTCCAACAGGATGCTGCTCAGGTGTTCCTGCTGTAGAGACGTTCCTCTGTGTTTTTATTACATTCCTTTTATGTAATGAGGTACTTTAAACTGTAATCTATTACTTTGTGATGTGTTAGATTTAAACCTGCTGCTCTGTTTAAACGAGAAAAAAAAAAAGGTTTTATTTTATTACTGAAAGTTTTATCGAAGCAGCTGAAATTCAGAAAACAAAAAACTGAAAGTTCCGTTCTCTCCTGCTGATCCGAGTCAGCAGCCTCAGACGGGAAGCCCAGGATTCTCTCATCCCGACTGCATCCTCCATCTCACCCAGGAGGATCCTGAGGTGTTCCCTGTCCAGCAGATCACAGGTCCTGGTTACTATGGTGAGGGTAGGAACGTAGATCCTGGTTACCATGGTGAGGGTAGGAACATAGATCCTGGTTACCATGGTGAGGGTAGGAACGTAGATCCTGGTTACCATGGTGAGGGTAGGAACATAGATCCTGGTTACCACGGTGAGGGTAGGAACGTAGATCCTGGTTACCACGGTGAGGGTAGGAACGTAGATCCTGGTTACCACGGTGAGGGCAGGAACGTAGATCCTGGTTACCATGGTGAGGGTAGGAACGTAGATCCTGGTTACCACGGTGAGGGTAGGACCGTAGATCCTGGTTACCACGGTGAGGGTAGGAACGTAGATCCTGGTTACCACGGTGAGGGTAGGAACGTAGATCCTGGTTACCACGGTGAGGGTAGGAACATAGATCCTGGTTACCATGGTGAGGGTAGGAACGTAGATCCTGGTTACCACGGTGAGGGTAGGAACGTAGATACTGGTTACCATGGTGAGGGTAGGAATGTAGATCCTGGTTACCACAGTGAGGGTAGGAATGTAGATCCTGGTTACCACGGTGAGGGTAGGAACATAGATCCTGGTTACCATGGTGAGGGTAGGAATGTAGATCCTGGTTACCATGGTGAGGGTAGGAACATAGATCCTGGTTACCATGGTGAGGGTAGGAATGTAGATCCTGGTTACCATGGTAACAGTAGGAACGTAGCTCCTCCCTCTGTCCGTAAAGGTTTGAAGGAACTGAAATTTCTCTGCTTCGTAAAACAACCGACTGTGAACGGAATCTAAATTAATTCTGAATTTTAATTTAATCTCCGTTTTTTTTTTTAAAAGTTAATTGTTTTCAGGATGAATGACTTTATTTTCAGCTAAAAACGCTGCCCGTTAAACGCCAACCAAACTGTGTCCCTCAGTACGACGTCACGGCGTTCTGTCGAGTTGTGACGCCTCGTTAAGAAGCCGTAGAATTAAGTTTCATCAACATGTGAAACACGTATGACCTCTTGTTTACGAACATGAAAACCACTAATTAGTAAAGTCCTTCCACCAAAACAAAACGCTCTTAATTTGAAATAATTGCCTGTGCTTTAGAGCGCTTCCACCCTGTAAGTCGGCCATATTGGATTCATCATCAGTAAGAATCCATTGACAATTAATTATTTTTTTCACCAAAAGGTTCATTTAGTTTTCCACCTCATTAAATAATTAATTTGGCAGAAAAATCGTCTTGTTTTGGAGGTAAAGAAAAGAGACGTCATATGTGACCGCCCCGTTCTAGCCCCCTGTTTATAAAATCAGTCTGAAGTCACAACTATTGATTTTTGGTAAACAGACAAAATACCTGTTTTAAAAACATAAAAATACCAGCAGCCATTTAGAATATTTTAAATCTTTTAACAACAGTTATGAAAATAAACAAAAATCACTGCACTTTTTGATTCCGGTAATCGTGTATCACTGCTAGTATTAGGGGTGGGCGGATCGATCCTAATATCGATAATACTGATACCAACGCTAGTATTGATATCGATCGATACTCCAAATAAAATATCAATACTTTGGTTGAAGTTTAATCCCTCGCACTTTGCTTCCAATTTTTTTTTTTTTTTTTTTTTAATTAACCTAACTGATTTGTCTGCAAAATATGGTTAAATGCTGTGTGTCGCCCCTGTATGCTAAAGCGAGGCGGCCCCGCCCCCTCTCCCCTCTCATTCGCTTTGACTTGTCACATGACTCAGCAACTCGGGGCCAGGAAACAAAAAAAAAAAAAAAAAAACGCAAGTCGGTAAAAGTAGAGAGAGATGTAAAAAAGAGAAGTATCGTGTGTCTGTACTTTGAGGCACCATGTGCAGAAAGGCTGTTAAATATAAGGGTAACACTACAAATTAAAGAATCACCCCAAAGAAAAACTTCAGAAACGGAGGAAAAAACCCTGCCCCCTTCTGTTTCCCAGAGGCAGCGCTCATTAACAGAGATGTGAAAGAACAACATAATCATCTTTAACATTAATTAACATTTGTTTGTAACTGATCACTTCTATCGATCTACCAACCTGTGTTTATACATATACATACTACATATATGACCCAAACCCTTGATGCAAAAATAGTCATTTAAAAAATTTAAATATCGGTATCGGCGATATTGGTCTGTGTTTACTTGGTATCGGGTCGTTACCAAAACTTGCGGTATCGCACACCCCTAGTGACCACTCCTTTCACGCCCCCTGTTTACAAAATCAGTCTGAAGTCGCAACTATTGATTTTCGGTAAACAGACAAAATACCTGTTTTATTTTTTGTTTGTTTGTTTGTTTTTTTTAACCTAATATTATAAAACAATGTTTTAAAAACATAAAAATACCAGCCATTTAGAATATTTTAAATCTTTTAACACCAGTTATAAAAAATTACGGCACTTTTTACTTCCAGTATTTGTGTATTACTGCAAGTATAAATACCTTTCAAAATAAAAGGCAAGTTTATTTGTAGCACAATTCATAGAAAATGTAATAAAAAAAAAGAATGCATTAAAATCACAAAACATAGAATCAAAAAGTTTAAAAATGAAATAAAAGCGCAATTCTATCTTTCATTATAAATACACTTTTTAACATCATTAATAGTTCATTTAAATCATTTATGACCCTTTTTATTGGGCGTTTAAATCACGTGGGTACTATCGGACTTTCTTATTGGCTGGTGATTTTCACGCATGCGCGAAAACATCAAAACGTCCGTTTGTAAACATGGAGGATAATAATAAAAAAAAACTCATAAAAATATAATTTTGACATCAATAGAAAGCTTTTTTTTTTTTTTTTTTTTGTTAAACAGAACTGGATCAATAACTTGTTTTTAAAATTGCGACTGATTTTGTGAAAGTTTGAAAGAACTGAATCCTCAAGAGTCAGATTTACGAGAAAAAGAATTAAGTCACATAAAAAACATGGATTAAAATGTTTGTTTGTTTCTTCGTGATGGTGGAGTTTGTTTACATCCGTCTGACTTTTTGTTTTTTTCTATGTTTTTTGTTTCAATCTGTTAATGATTTAAAGTTGTTTTATTTTTAGTTCTTAATTAGGATTTAAAGACCTGCAGGCGGGTCAGTACACACACACACACAGACTCACACTTACACACATACACACACTCTTACACGTACGCACACACTGACTCACACTTACACACTGACTCACACTTACACACACTCTTACACACATAGTGTCACTAAATGTTTTAAATGCATGATTATTGATTTTAATTTGAAAGGTTTTAAACAGCGGCCAAAAAAGACCAATAAACTCTTATTCTGAAAATCCATGAATTATTTTAGAGAAGAGAGAGAGAGAGGAGAGAGAGAAGAGAGAGAGAGAGAAGAGAAGAGAAGAGAAGAGAAGAGAGAGAGAGAGAGAGAGAGAGAGAGAGAGAGAGAGAGAGAGAGAGAGAGAGAGAGAGAGAGAGAGAGAGAGAGAGAGAGAGAGAGAGAGAGAGAGAGAGAGAGAGAGAGAGAGAGAGAGAGAGAGAGAGAGAGAGAGAGAGAGAGAGAGAGAGAGAGAGAGAGAGAGAGAGAGAGAGAGAGAGAGAGAGAGAGAGAGAGAGAGAGATCCAAAATAAAAGTAAAAAAGCAGCTTTTTTATTTTCTTTGGTCTGAAGGTTGTTTTTAAAGTTTTGATGTTTTTGTGAAAGTGTTTGTTTTGTTTGTTTTTTTTTTATCAAACATGTTCTAAACATGATGTTTTTTTTTCGTCTCTTCTGTGAAGCTGTAACGTGATGTAAAACGTGTTCAAAATAAAAGGATAAAAATCTCAAACCTTTGTGTTACCGTCATCGTGGGGCGACGCCCTCCTCGCACCGTGACATAGGACCTTAAGGGGGCGCCGTCCATCAGCTCCCTGATCAAACAGGATCAGGTACGGTCGTTGGGGGTTCAGAGTCAGGCAGGGCGGGGCTCACTCATTTTTACTAGCCACATTGAATTTTCATTAGCCACACATTCCAGAGTTGTGTGTGTTGTCTGGGCCTTGTATATGTGTGTGTGTGTGTGTGTGTGTGTGTGTGTGTGTGTGTGTGTGTGTGTGTGTGTGTGTGTGTGTGTGTGTGTGTGTGTGTGTGTGTGTCTTTCTAGATTGATTTAGCCTGTTTTTCTGTGGATTTCTGGAACGCTCAGACAAAACAACCAATGAGCAGATGTCTAAAGTATGACTCATTTGACGTAGCCACGCCCCCCTCCCTCCTCACCACCCGCCCGCCCTCCTCACCCGCCTCCACTCCGGCCTTACGCCCTCACAAACTCGCTTTCAACGTCCGATATACAGGCTGGTTCGCTGCTACGCACGGGTTTACGCCCGCCTTCCCCCTCCCGCTCAGAGATGGGCGGAGGAATAGCGGCTCAGTGAGAGCAGAGGGCGGAGCTTGTACTTTCTCAGGACGGGCGGGGGGATGAGCGATACCCGGCCTTTCATAGTTCCAGGTCTGTGACTGCGCTCCACCAAATCAATATATTTTAATAACTATGATGTAATGCATGTTGTAAACGTGTGTGTGTGTGTGTGTGTGTGTGTGCAGAGGATACAATGTGAGAAGATGAGATGGGCCCTTTAACAGTAAACATACACACACTTTAAACTTTCTTTTTAACCAATCTGGTGTAAGTCATTGCAGAATGGGTCATTTGTGGTAGCTGGGCTCTCTCTCAGAGATCGGATGAGGAGCTCTGCCATCCGGGAGGAGCTCGGTGTCGAGCCGCTCCTCCTCCAGGTCGAGAGGAGCCAGATGGGGTGGTTCAGGCATCTGGTCAGGATGCCC
>LR738547.1:31278374-31283374 GCA_902685375.1 Neostethus bicornis | reverse complement strand
ATGGTGAGGGTAGGAACGTAGATCCTGGTTACCATGGTGAGGGTAGGAACGTAGATCCTGGTTACCATGGTGAGGGTAGGAACGTAGATCCTGGTTACCATGGTGAGGGAAGGAATGTAGATCCAGGTTACCATGGTGAGGGTAGGAACGTAGATCCTGGTTACCATGGTGAGGGTAGGAACGTAGATCCTGGTTACCATGGTGAGGGTAAGAACATAGATCCTGGTTACCATGGTGAGGGTAAGAACATAGATCCTGGTTACCATGGTGAGGGTAGGAATGTAGATCCTGGTTACCATGGTGAGGGTAGGAACGTAGATCCTTGTTACCATGGTGAGGGTAGGAACGTAGATCCTGGTTACCATGGTGAGGGTAGGAACATAGATCCTGGTTACCATGGTGAGGGTAGGAACATAGATCCTGGTTACCATGGTGAGGGTAGGAACGTAGATCCTGGTTACCATGGTGAGGGTAGGAACGTAGATCCTTGTTACCATGGTGAGGGTAGGAACGTAGATCCTGGTTACCATGGTGAGGGTAGGAACATAGATCCTGGTTACCATGGTGAGGGTAGGAACGTAGATCCTGGTTACCATGGTGAGGGTAGGAACGTAGATCCTGGTTACCATGGTGAGGGTAGGAACGTAGATCCCGGTTACCATGGTGAGGGTAGGAACGTAGATCCCGGTTACCATGGTGAGGGTAGGAACGTATATCCTGGTTACCATGGTGAGGGTAGGAATGTAGATCCTGGTTACCATGGTGAGGGTAGGAACATAGATCCTGGTTACCATGGTGAGGGTAGGACCTTAGATCCTGGTTACCATGGTGAGGGTAGGAACATAGATCCTGGTTACCATGGTGAGGGTAGGAACATAGATCCTGGTTACCATGGTGAGGGTAGGAACTTAGATCCTGGTTACCATGGTGAGGGTAGGAACATAGATCCTGGTTACCATGGTGAGGGTAGGAACATAGATCCTGGTTACCATGGTGAGGGTAGGAACGTAGATCCTGGTTACCATGGTGAGGGTAGGAACATAGATCCTGGTTACCATGGTGAGGGTAGGAACATAGATCCTGGTTACCATGGTGAGGGTAGGAACATAGATCCTGGTTACCATGGTGAGGGTAGGAACATAGATCCTGGTTACCATGGTGAGGGTAGGAACGTAGATCCTGAAGTCTCACTGAACATACACACACACTCCTGTTTTCTGTTATCGTAACGTTGATAATAAATCCCCCTCACCAGTGTGTGTGACATGACGGTCTCTGCGTCACCGCCGCCCGGTGTGTTACAGATCGCGCTCAGTCGGCGGAACACAGCGATCTGAGAACAGAAGCCGACGTCCTGCTGATTCGAAGGCGTGAGTCCAACGCCTGTAAACTCCACCTCATAGTTATAATCCACACACACCTTCAGGGCCCTGAGAGAGACACACACACACACACACACACACACACACACACACACACACACACACACACACACACACACACACACACACACACACACACACACACACACACACACAGCTGAAAGAAGCTTAACATGAAGGTAAAAAATTAAAAACATTTGATTCCACCTCTAAAAATGTGTGTGTGTGTGTGTGTGTGTGTGTGTGTGTGTGTGTGTGTGTGTGTGTGTGTGTGTGTGTGTGTGTGTGTGTGTTTATAAGTGTGTAGGACATTCATGCAAACAGACACACACACTCACATACACAAACACAGTCTCAAACACACACACACATACACACTCATACAAACATAGTCTCAAACACACAAACAAACAAACAAACACACACACACTCACTCATATACAGTCACTCTCACACACACACACACACGCACACACACACACACATACACACGCACACACACACACACTCACTCATATACAGTCACTCTCACACACACACACACACACACACACACGCACACACACACACAGTCTCAAACACACAAACAAACACACACTCACTCACATACACTCATACACACACACACAAACAAACACACACTCACTCACATACACTCACACACACACACACATACACTCATACACACATACACACACAGTCTCAAACACACATTCACACACTCAGACGCACACACACACACACACTCATACACACACAGTCTCAAACACACACACACACACACTCACTCATATACAGTCACTCTCACTCTCACACACACACACACACGCACACACACACACACACACACAGTCTCAAACACACAAACAAACATACACACTCATTCATATACAATCACACACACACACACACAGTCTCAAACACACAAACAAACATACACACTCATTCATATACAATCACACACACACACACACACACAGTCACACACACACACACACACCACACTCCTTGCCCGTACCAGTCTCTGAACTCTGCTCGGCTCCATTCAAACTTATGGTCGGGGTGTCTGAATCCAGACAGAGAGGGGAACACCACGTTGAAGTCAGAGTTCGGGGTGCTGATGATGACCGTTCTGGGGTTCATGAATCCAAACAACACCTCGACAAAAAGCTGCACGTCAGACGGAATCAGGTGTTCGATGCTGGAAACACACAGAAGATAGTGATCCACAGACGGATCGGTGCAGCGTCTGCAACGATTAGGACGCTGCATCGATCTGTCGTGATGAAGAAAGAGCTGAGACGACAAACCAAAGCTCTGGATTTAACCAGTCGATCTACGTTCCTACCCTCACCATGGTAACCAGGTTCTAGTTCCTACCCTCACCATGGTAACCAGGATCTACGTTCCTACCCTCACCATGGTAACCAGGTTCTAGTTCCTACCCTCACCATGGTAACCAGGATCTACGTTCCTACCCTCACCATGGTAACCAGGATCTATGTTCCTACCCTCACCATGGTAACCAGGTTCTAGTTCCTACCCTCACCATGGTAACCAGGATCTACGTTCCTACCCTCACCATGGTAACCAGGATCTACGTTCCTACCCTCACCATGGTAACCAGGATCTACGTTCCTACCCTCACCATGGTAACCAGGATCTATGTTCCTACCCTCACCATGGTAACCAGGATCTACGTTCCTACCCTCACCATGGTAACCAGGATCTATGTTCCTACCGTCACCATGGTAACCAGGTTCTAGTTCCTACCCTCACCATGGTAACCAGGATCTACGTTCCTACCCTCACCATGGTAACCAGGATCTATGTTCCTACCCTCACCATGGTAACCAGGATCTACGTTCCTACCCTCACCATGGTAACCAGGATCTACGTTTCAACCCTCACCGTGGTAACCAGGATCTACGTTCCTACCCTCACCGTGGTAACCAGGATCTACGTTCCTACCCTCACCATGGTAACCAGGATCTACGTTCCTACCCTCACCATGGTAACCAGGATCTACGTTCCTACCCTCACCATGGTAACCAGGATCTACGTTCCTACCCTCACCATGGTAACCAGGATCTATGTTCCTACCCTCACCATGGTAACCAGGATCTACGTTCCTACCCTCACCATGGTAACCAGGATCTACGTTCCTACCCTCACCATGGTAACCAGGATCTACGTTCCTACCCTCACCATGGTAACCAGGATCTATGTTCCTACCCTCACCATGGTAACCAGGATCTACGTTCCTACCCTCACCATGGTAACCAGGATCTACGTTCCTACCCTCACCATGGTAACCAGGATCTACGTTCCTACCCTCACCATGGTAACCAGGATCTACGTTCCTACCCTCACCATGGTAACCCCGCCCCCCCACAGACTCACTTACAGTTCTAAACTATAGACCAGATCAAATCCTCTGAGACGGGAATCTGGTTGGGTGACGGAACCCTGGTACATCTGGACACACAGATGCCTCTCGTTTGGTCGTAGGTAGTCTATGGTAAGAGGATCCAGATTGGTCCTGAAGAGAAAACACACGTTAACACGTTTACGTCTCTAATGAGCAGAACTCTGAGGGCGTGGACGGGGTGGGGGTGTCATCGAGGACTGTGTCCTCTTAGAACCAGATTATCACCAGACCGGGTAGAAAGAGACGTTTAGCTGGTACCTACTATTCCCTGACAGACTGCTGTGCCCGTTTGATGGAGCCACATCCCTGGCTTTCAGGATGAAGCCCATCTGCTGTGCCGCCCAACTCTTCCTTCACCTGGCTCTTGCAGGTGGTGAGTCCACTGGAAACACAGCTTATGTTCCCTATTCGGGGCCTCGCCCTGGCAGGTACCGAGGGTAAAAGCCCGGTCACAGGGACCTGCTCCATCGGGGGGCACAGTAACCCACGGTGACCCACGTCTGGGCATGGAAACCCGGCCATGGCTGTTACCTTCATTAGGGTTGTTTTGAGTGGCGTTTGTCTGGCCCCTCACCTAGAACCCGTTTGTCTTGAGTGGGCACTAACCGTCTGACTACACAGCTCCTAGGACAGGAGTGGGCAAACTTTTAGATCTGCGGGCCACATTGAGCCCTAACACATGACAAAGGGGGCGGAACAGGAGAAGATGGATGGCATGCTTTGATACCCTCACCTCATTGGATATAAAAAAAAAAAGATTCTGGGATGTGAAGAAAACAGGATTTAATTTACAATAAAAATAAACATTAAAACAAAATCTTTTATTTTGAAATGAGTCTTTTAAACACTGAAAATTAAATAAAAATCTTTTATTTTGAAATGAGTCTTTAAACACTGAAAATTAAATAAAAATCTTTTATTTTGAAATGAGTCTTTAAACACTGAAAATTAAATAAAAATCTTTTATTTTGAAATGAGTCTTTTAAACACTGAAAATTAAATAAAAATCTTTTATTTTGAAATGAGTCTTTAAACACTGAAAATTAAAACAAAATCTTTTATTTTGAAATGAGTCTTTAAACACTGAAAATTAAAATAAAATCTTTTATTTTGAAATGAGTCTTTAAACACTGAAAATTAAATAAAAATCTTTTATTTTGAAATGAGTCTTTAAACACTGAAAATTA
>LR738547.1:31263374-31265874 GCA_902685375.1 Neostethus bicornis | reverse complement strand
GGCGGGCACGGAGCTACGACAGAATATTCAGAGGAGGGTTAACGCCCGCGGGACACGATCCGGCTCAAAAAATTCTAAACAATTTACAAGAAGTTAAAAAAAAATTTGTATAAAAATCTGAAAATTTCTAAAAAAAAAAAAAAAAAAAAAATCCCAAAAAATCGTGCAAAAAATCTTACATTTTTTTTTTAAAAGTTTGCAAAAAGTTTTAAAAACTTTTCAAAAAAACTTTAAATTTTCTTTAAAAATTTTTTTTTTTTTTAATTTTTAAATTCTTTTGAATTTTAAAGTCAACATATTTTTTTATTTTTTTTAAATTCTCCGTTTCCATGGAAACAAAACATGGTTCTTGGTTCTCAGAAGTTGTAATTACCTGCTCCGGCCAGGCGTGGCGCACTTGCTGAGCCGTTACACGTCTCATCAGCGGCGTTCACGGTGAAATTAAAAACGTCTCCACACTGCAGCCCGGTGAAGGTGCAGGACGGGTTGGTGGCGTTACAGTAAAGCGTCTTTCCATTCGCAGACCGCGCACGACCAAAATACTTGACGGCGTTCGCTGTGGCGTTCCAAGATAAGAAGGCGGAGCCTCGCTGGCAATCCATGTCCACGGCCAGGATGGAGGGTCCGCACGGTTCTGTGAAGGAAGGATGAGGAGAAACGTTAAAGATCTACGTTCCTACCATCACCATGGTAACCAGGATCTATGTTCCTACCATCACCATGGTAAACAGGATCTATGTTCCTACCATCACCATGGTAACCAGGATCTATGTTCCTACCATCACCATGGTAAACAGGATCTACGTTCCTACCATCACCATGGTAACCAGGATCTATGTTCCTACCATCACCATGGTAACCAGGATCTATGTTCCTACCATCACCATGGTAACCAGGATCTATGTTCCTACCATCACCATGGTAACCAGGATCTACGTTCCTACCCTCACCATGGTAACCAGGATCTATGTTCCTATCCTCACCATGGTAACCAGGATCTACGTTCCTACCCTCACCATGGTAACCAGGATCTACGTTCCTACCCTCACCATGGTAACCAGGATCTACGTTCCTACCCTCACCATGGTAACCAGGATCTATGTTCCTACCATCACCATGGTAACCAGGATCTACGTTCCTACCCTCACCATGGTAACCAGGATCTATGTTCCTACCATCACCATGGTAACCAGGATCTATGTTCCTACCATCACCATGGTAACCAGGATCTACGTTCCTACCCTCACCATGGTAACCAGGATCTACGTTCCTACCCTCACCATGGTAACCAGGATCTATGTTCCTACCCTCACCATGGTAACCAGGATCTATGTTCCTACCATCACCATGGTAAACAGGATCTATGTTCCTACCCTCACCATGGTAACCAGGATCTACGTTCCTACCATCACCATGGTAACCAGGATCTATGTTCCTACCATCACCATGGTAACCAGGATCTATGTTCCTACCATCACCATGGTAAACAGGATCTACGTTCCTACCCTCACCATGGTAACCAGGATCTACGTTCCTACCCTCACCATGGTAACCAGGATCTACGTTCCTACCCTCACCATGGTAACCAGGATCTACGTTCCTACCCTCACCATGGTAACCAGGATCTACGTTCCTATCCTCACCATGGTAACCAGGATCTACGTTCCTACCCTCACCATGGTAACCAGGATCTACTTCCTATCCTCACCATGGTAACCAGGATCTACATTCCTACCCTCACCATGGTAACCAGGATCTACGTTCCTACCCTCACCATGGTAACCAGGATCTACGTTCCTACCCTCACCATGGTAACCAGGATCTACGTTCCTACCCTCACCATGGTAACCAGGATCTACGTTCCTATCCTCACCATGGTAACCAGGATCTACTTCCTATCCTCACCATGGTAACCAGGATCTACGTTCCTACCCTCACCATGGTAATTAGGATCTACATTCCTACCCTCACCATGGTAACCAGGATCTACTTCCTACCCTCACCATGGTAACCAGGATCTACATTCCTACCCTCACCATGGTAACCAGGATCTACGTCCCACTGAAACACATCCCTGGTCTGACGTTTAGAAACAGGAAGTGTTTTCCGTACGTGTCTTGAAGGAGGACGTTTTCGGAGGGCTCGTGCACGTTTCTCCGCTGGCGCTGATGTTCAGGTCGTAAATCTGCCCGCAGTGCAGACCCTCCAGGAAGCAGCTGCTCACTGAGCTGTTGCAGGATTTAAAATGGCCGTCCCGTCCCGTGGCCGTCAGTCGGTATGACTTCGCCACAGAAGAGTTCGTCCAGGTCACCGCGGCGCCGTTCCTGTCGCACGCCGGCGCCACCGTCACACCGCTGGGTACACACGGAGCTGCAGGAAGTGACATCATCGTTATGGTCACATGACACTGAAATAAATCAGACTCCATTTTGGTTTTTGTTTAAAAAAATAATAGAATATAATTTAATTAAAAAATGCAAAAAATTCTCAAAATTTTAGG
>LR738547.1:31235874-31255874 GCA_902685375.1 Neostethus bicornis | reverse complement strand
ACCAGGATCTATGTTCCTACCCTCACCATGGTAACCAGGATCTATGTTCCTACCTTCACCATGGTAACCAGGATCTATGTTCCTACCCTCACCATGGTAACCAGGATCTATGTTCCTACCTTCACCATGGTAACCAGGATCTATGTTCCTACCCTCACCATGGTAACCAGGATCTACATTCCTACCCTCACCATGGTAACCAGGATCTACGTTCCTATCCTCACCATGGTAACCAGGATCTACGTTACTACCCTCACCGTGGTAACCAGGATCTACATTCCTACCCTCACCATGGTAACCAGGATCTACGTTCCTACCCTCACCATGGTAACCAGGATCTATGTTCCTACCCTCACCATGGTAACCAGGATCTACATTCCTACCCTCACCATGGTAACCAGGATCTACGTTCCTACCCTCACCATGGTAACCAGGATCTACGTTCCTACCCTCACCATGGTAACCAGGATCTACGTTACTACCCTCACCGTGGTAACCAGGAGCTACGTTCCTACCCTCACCGTGGTAACCAGGATCTACATTCCTACCCTCACCATGGTAACCAGGATCTACGTTCCTACCCTCACCATGGTAACCAGGATCTATGTTCCTACCCTCACCATGGTAACCAGGATCTACGTTCCTACCCTCACCATGGTAACCAGGATCTACGTTCCTACCCTCACCATGGTAACCAGGATCTACGTTCCTACCCTCACCATGGTAACAAGGATCTACGTTCCTACCCTCACCATGGTAACCAGGATCTACGTTCCTGCCCTCACCATGGTAACCAGAATCTATGTATCTATTTTTCAGGATGCCCTGCTTTAGAACCCTCCTCATCCTCTCCAGAACTTCTCCCACAGAGTCCTTGTTTCCACAGACAGGGACACTCGGGCTCCGTCCGTACCTGTTGTGACCTCCACCGCGGAGCTTCGTGCGCTGCTGCAGGTCTCATCGTTCGCTGTGACGGTGACGGAGTAGTTCAGACCGCACAGCAGGTCGCTCAGCGCGCAGGTGGTGTCGGTGCTGTTGCACGTAGAAGCGTAGCCGCCGCTGCCAAGGGCGATGGTCCTGTAAGATGAAGCACCTTTACTGGGTTCCCAGGAGACCATGACCTCACCGCTTTCACAGTCCAGCTCGGTTTGAACCAGTTGGGGAACGCAGGGAACTGAAAAAACAAGAAGGAAACCATCAATTAAAAAAAACTTATCAAGAATTTAAAACCCTTTACTAACCCTAACAAACCTGTGGTCATGTACCCTATTTTTCAACCTAAAAGTCTTTAATTCCCTCAAAAGCCAACAGCTTGCCTTTTAAATGATTTAATACTGGTTCATTGTGGCTGACGATGTTTTATTTTGAAAAGCCGCTGGATTTTCTTCCTCATATCCGTCAATGACTCACCTTTGACGCGTCATTCCTTTAAATTTAACCCCTTAAACTAGCAAAATGAGTAAAAACAAAGAGTTCCGAAGCAGACTGGACCTTAGAAACACTCTTCAGCTTTCAGGACTGTCTGGTTCCAGCAGAACATTCCTATGCTGCCTCCCCCTGTCGTACTGTGGTACTGTATCCAGGCAGCCATGACGGTCTCCCTCCATATCCTGGTCCCTCAACCTATCATCCAACTCATAATCCTGGCTCCTGTGGACCTTGTGCTTCCTGGTCCCTCATCGTCTAGCTGAGCTCCATCCCTCTGGATGGAGCCCATTCCTACCCTCCATCCAGAGGGATGGAGGGTAGGAATGTAGACCCTGGTTACCATGGTGAGGGTAGGAACGTAGATCCTGGTTACCATGGTGAGGGTAGGAACGTAGATCCTGGTTACCATGGTGAGGGTAGGAACGTAGATCCTGGTTACCATGGTGAGGGTAGTAACCTAGATCCTGGTTACCATGGTGAGGGTAGGAACGTAGATCCTGGTTACCATGGTGAGGGTAGGAACGTAGATCCTGGTTACCATGGTGAGGGTAGGAACGTAGATCCTGGTTACCATGGTGAGGGTAGGAACGTAGATCCTGGTTACCATGGTGAGGGTAGGAACGTAGATCCTGGTTACCATGGTGAGGATAGGAACGTAGATCCTGGTTACCATGGTGAGGGTAGGAACGTAGATCCTGGTTACCATGGTGAGGGTAGGAACATAGATCCTGGTTACCACGGCGAGGGTAGGAACGTAGATCCTGGTTACCATGGTGAGGATAGGAACGTAGATCCTGGTTACCATGGTGAGGGTAGGAACGTAGATCCTGGTTACCATGGTGAGGGTAGGAACATAGATCCTGGTTACCACGGCGAGGGTAGGAACGTAGATTCTGGTTACCATGGTGAGGGTAGGAACGTAGATCCTGGTTACCATGGTGAGGGTAGGAACGTAGATCCTGGTTACCATGGTGAGGGTAGGAACGTAGATCCTGGTTACCATGGTGAGTTTGGGAATGTAGGAGAATCCATAATGAAAAACATTTTCCCATCAGTATACCGTTACCACGGCAACCTCGCCAGTCAGCGTCAACATACCTGAGATGAGTTTGGAAGCCGGACGAATTTGGAAGATGGACGAATCGTGCTAGGGATTAAACGGAATGTGTGGAATCATTTCCAACACGGACCGTCCTGCATGGCTGATCTTTTTTTCAGCTACAGAAGAACTACAAACATGGCGGACAGACGCTTGTGTCTATGTCACAGTATCATCTCTCTTCTCTGATTGGGTTGGATGTTTTCCCATTGCTGCAATCCCTGACCTAGTTTCAGTTGATTTTTTCTCACCTGCTTGGAGCCACGTCACTTCGCTCTTCGACACGTTGCACACGCTGTTGACCCCGATCACGCTGACGTTGTAGGTAAAACCGCACCGCAGATCCGGTAGGACGCAGGACCCTGAAACCGACTCGCAGCCGGTCTCGTGTTCTTCCACGCCGAAGGCCTGGACGATGTAAGAGTCGGACCCCAAACTGTCCGTCCAGTCCACCTGCGCCGTGTTAGAGGAGCAATCCAGCAGGGTGCGGACGTTGTCAGGCGGACAGGGCACTGTGGAGAGGGCACAAAAAAAAGCAGTTCTTTGAAAATGCCCTGGATTTTGGAGTGTATTAAACCAGTTTAAAAGTCGCCCACACACACCATACCTGACTGTACGTTTAGTGACCTGCTGGGGGCGCTGCTGCAGTCCGCGTTGGACGCCACGGTGAACATGTCGTAGATCCGCCCACATTCCAGATCCTGCAGCTCACAGTTTGTGAAGTTGGACGTACAGGTGGAGATGTGGCTCGATGAGGAGCGGGCGGTGGCCGTGGCCGTGTAGCGCAGCGCACCGTCAGAGTACGCCCAATCCAGGAGGGCAGAGTTGGTGTAACAGTCCAGGACGACCGAGCCGATGTCCGGCGTGCAGGGGACTGATGGAGGGAAGGAGACATGATGAGACCAGCAGGATGATTTAACACACTGGGATCAACACAAATCTGTAGACGGGATTAACGGGCTAGGTTCAGCTCACCCAGAAGGATCCTGAGGTGTTCCCTGTCCAGCTGGGAGACATAGTCTCTCCAGCAGGTCCGGGGTCTGCCTCCGGTCTCCTCCTGGTGGGATGGAACACCTCACCAGAGAAGGAGGCATCCTAACCAGATGGTCGAACCACCCCATCTGGGTTCTCTCGACCTGGAGGACCAGCGGCTCTACTCCGAGCTCCTCCCGGATGGCAGAGCTCCTCCCTCTCCATCTGAGTGAGAGCCCTGCCACCCTGCAGAGGACGATCATTTCAGCCGCTTGTATCCGTGATCTCGTTCTATTTTATCAGACTGTATTCATCCCTCATGGGGAAACTCCTGAGCTGCATTGCAGCGCAGCAGGCAGCGCCAATGACGGCACCAATGGTGGGACAAACTGTGAGTTAGGGGTCTTCTCCAGGGACACTTAGGCATGAACTCAGCTGGATTTGAACCGGTACTTCTTCGGTCCAAAGATGGCGATTTGACTCATTTGAATACATTTTACTTCTACAGCGCTTTTCAGGACGCTTAAAGACGCTTCAATCCATACCTGGTACTGGTATGATACTGTTGTACCCACAGCTGGGCACAGCTGGGCCCTTCTGACCATCACCAACAAATCACACACGCCATCCAGACTAGGCAACGTGGGTGAAGTGTCTTGCCCAGGGACACAGTGACTATTTGGTCTCAACAACCGTCCTACTGGAGTACCAGGGGTCCGATTGTCTCGCTGGAGTACCAGGGGTCCGATTGTCTCGCTGGAGTACCAGGTGTCCGATTGTCTCGCTGGAGTACCAGGGGTCCGACCGTACAGGGGTCTGACCGTCCTACTGGAGTACCAGGGGTCTAACCGTCCCACTGGAGTACCAGGGGTCCGACCGTCCCACTGGAGTACCAGGGGTCCGACCGTCTCGCTGGAGTACCAGGGGTCTGACCGTCCAGCTGGAGTACCAGGGGTCCGGCCATCCAGCTGGAGTACCAGGGGTCTGACCATCCAGCTGGAGTACCAGGGGTTCGACTGTCCCACTAGAGTACCAGGGGTCCGGCCGTCCCGCTGGAGTACCAGAAGTTCAACCGTCCCGCTGGGGCACCAGGGGTCCGACCGTCCCGCTGGAGTACCAGGGGTCCGACCGTCTCGCTGGAGTACCAGGAGTCCGACCGTCCCGCTGGAGTACCAGGGGTCCGACCGTCCTGCTGGAGTACCAGGGGTCCGACCGTCCCGCTGGAGTACCAGGGGTTTGACGTTCCAACTGGAGTACCAGGAGTCCGACCGTCCAGCTGGAGTACCAGGGGTCCGACAGTCCCGCTGGAGTACCAGGGATCCGACAGTCCAACTGGAGTACCAGGGGTCCGACAGTCCTACTGGAGTACCAGGGGTCCGACCGTCTCGCTGGAGTACCAGGGGTCCGACCGTCTCGCTGGAGTACCAGGGGTCCGACCGTCCCGCTGGAGTACCAGGGGTCCGACCGTCCCTCTGGAGTACCAGGGGTCCGACCGTCCCACTGGAGTACCAGGGGTTCGACGTTCCAACTGGAGTACCAGGAGTCCGACCGTCCAGCTGGAGTACCAGGGGTCCGACAGTCCCGCTGGAGTACCAGGGGTCCGACAGTCCCACTGGAGTACCAGGATTCCGACTGTCCAGCTGGAGTACCAGGGGTCCGACCGTCTCGCTGGAGTACCAGGGGTCTGACCGTCCCACTGGAGTACCAGGATTCCGACTGTCCAGCTGGAGTACCAGGGGTCCGACAGTCCTACTGGAGTACCAGGGGTCCGACAGTCCCGCTGGAGTACCAGGGGTCCGACAGTCCCGCTGGAGTACCAGGGGTCCGACAGTCCTACTGGAGTACCAGGGGTCCAATCGTCCCAGAGGAGTACCAGGGGTTTGACGTTCCAATGGGAGTACCAGGGGTTCCAGCGGTCTCCCAACCCAAAACTGCCCAAACCCAGCATGCTTAGCTTCTGAGGTCTGACAGGATCGGGTACAGACAGACTGGTATGGCTACAGTGATTGCCCAGGGGCAGCAGGCAGGCAGACAGCCGCTCCGGGGCAGCAGCCAGGCTCAACACAGACTTATTGTGTGTAAAATCTCCACCATTTTGAGAGGAAATGAGTTGCTGCACCTGAGTGGAACTCTATAGCCGGACTGGGTAGGCTGGTGCAGACGTCGTCCTCCGCCTCCACCTGGACCAGGTACCGCTGTCCGCACGTCAGGTTGGTGAGAGTGCAGCTGAGATGGGGCGTCTCGCAGGCAGAGTCGTGTCCCTGCGTGCTCCTGGCCGTCACCTTGTAGTTCAGAGCACCGGTGCTCTGTCGCCATGACACCACCGCCTCGTTCTTGGAGCAGTCCATGTGTGCCGCCACGTCGGTGGGAACGCACGGGACTGCCGAGCAAACAGGAAGTCAGAGATCAGGGAGTAAGAGCTCAGGAGGTATCGGTAGAAGGATTCTGAACTCACCGGACTGCAGGTCGTCTCCGTGCCCCGGGTCAGAATCACACTTTCTGTTGGAGCCTACGACCTGCACCGCGTAGTTCTGACCACAGGGGACGTTGGGCATGGCGCACTGCTCTCCGTCAGACGAGCAGGTCAGGGACTGGCCGTCTTCCCACGCCACCGTGGCCGTGTAGAACTCCGCCCCTGCCGAGTTGGTCCAGGACACAAGGGCGATGTTTCCGATGCAGTTCATCAGGCTGGAGACGTTGGTGGGGGGGCACGGTTCTGAGAAACACCACATGGTACATGGAGTTTACTTAGACAGCGCTTTACCACCTGGCTTCTTTTGATCAGGAGGAGCAACGGCTCTAGTCCGAGCTCCTCCCAGATGGCAGAGCTTCTCCCTCTATCTCTGAGAGAGAGCACAGCCACCCTGCAGAAGAAGCTCATTTCAGCCACTTGTATCCGTGATCTTGTTCTTTCAGTCACCATCTGTGTGTAGGAACGTAGATCCTGGTTACCATGGTGAGGGTAGGAACGTAGATCTTGGTTACCATGGTGAGGGTAGGAACGTAGATCCTGGTTACCATGGTGAGGGTAGGAATGTAGATCCTGGTTACCATGGTGAGGGTAGGAACGTAGATCCTGGTTACCATGGTGAGGGTAGGAATGTAGATCCTGGTTACCATAGTGAGGGTAGGAACGTAGATCCTGGTTACCATGGTGAGGGTAGGAACGTAGATCTTGGTTACCATGGTGAGGGTAGGAACGTAGATCCTGGTTACCATGGTGAGGGTAGGAATGTAGATCCTGGTTACCATGGTGAGGGTAGGAACGTAGATCCTGGTTACCATGGTGAGGGTAGGAACGTAGATCCTGGTTACCATGGTGAGGGTAGGAACGTAGATCTTGGTTACCATGGTGAGGGTAGGAACGTAGATCCTGGTTACCATGGTGAGGGTAGGAATGTAGATCTTGGTTACCATGGTGAGGGTAGGAACGTAGATCCTGGTTACCATGGTGAGGGTAGGAACGTAGATCCTGGTTACCATGGTGAGGGTAGGAACGTAGATCCTGGTTACCATGGTGAGGGTAAGAACGTAGATCCTGGTTACCATGGTGAGGGTAGGAACGTAGATCCTGGTTACCATGGTGAGGGTAAGAACGTAGATCCTGGTTACCATGGTGAGGGTAGGAACGTAGATCCTGGTTACCATGGTGAAGGTAGGAACGTAGATCCTGGTTACCATGGTGAAGGTAGGAACGTAGATCCTGGTTACCATGGTGAGGGTAGGAATGTAGATCCTGGTTACCACGGCGAGGGTAGGAACGTAGATCCTGGTTACCATGGTGAGGGTAGGAACATAGATCCTGGTTACCACGGTGAGGGTAGGAACATAGATCCTGGTTACCATGGTGAGGGTAGGAACACAGATCCTGGTTACCATGGTGAGGGTAGGAACATAGATCCTGGTTACCATGGTGAGGGGAGGAACATAGTTCCTGGTTACCATGGTGAGGGTAGGAACGTACATCCTGGTTACCATGGTGAGGGTAGGAACATAGGCGAATCCATTATAAAAACTCATTCCCATCATCAGACATCCGGCCTGATGTTAGACCGTTACCACGGCAACCTCGCCAGTCAGCGTCAACATACCTGAGATGAGTTTGGAAGCCGGACTGTCCCGACTGGTGCACTTTGAGTCGGCCGCCTGAACAGACAGGAAGTACTCCTGCCCACAGAGGAACTCAGAAATAAAGGTCCATGTTTGGTTGGTACTGAGCTGGACTTTGTGTCCGTAGTTAGTCTGAGCGGTGACGATGTAGTACTCGGCCGTTTCACTGGCGTTCCAGCTCAGCGATCCCACCTGCACAGTGAAAGACAATCAGTCTGGCTGTAAAGAAACGCTGGTCAGAGGGAGGGGGAGTGTTTACGTTACCCTTGAGGAGCAGTCTAGAGATGAGACCAGGTTGGTCGGGATGCACGGAGCTGAAGAGAAAGAAAAGTTTAGGGTTTTTTTAGACACTTTTTCATCCTTCGACAGGAAAATTTCTGTTCTGCATTCCACAGCAGGCTGCCAGGACGGTGCCAATGGTGGGAGAAACGGGGGTAAGGTGTCTTTTCTAAGAACAACTAGACATGAGCTCAGGGGGATTCGAACCGGCTTCTCCCGGCCCAAGGACGGATATTCTACCACTGAGCTATCGCCTTCCTTCAAAATAAAACTTACTTCCAATGAAATCTGACAGTTTCTATGAAAACTGATCACTCTCTAAAGATGTGGGTGTTTGTGTGTGTGTGTGTGTGTGTGTGTGTGTGTGTGTGTGTGTGGTTTTCAAACCAATGGTTTTCAAATAGCAGGGCTTTTATTTTGTCATACTAAAATAAAGTGTCATTGCACATCCATTACAGTAGATGGCAGTGCGCAGCAGGTGTAGCTCTATAAACAAACGGGTAGGGGGGCGTGAATGTTTTTTTTCTGCTAGCGGGTGTGGATTGCCATGCTGTGGTTTGCCATGCTGTGGTTTGCCATGCTGTGGTTTGCCATGCTGTGGTTTGTCGTGGTCCAGCTCACCCATCCTGATCGTTGCGTTCTCGCTGGGGAAACTGGTGCAAGCAGCATCCAGTGCGATGACTGTGACGGTGTAGATCTCCCCGCAGTGCAGATCCGTCCAGGAGCATTTGGTGGTGTTTGAGTTGCACATGTGGGTGTGCCCGTCCTGTCCGATGGCCACGGCCAGGTAGAGCTCTGCCGGGGCGTTCATGGTCCAGCTCACCGAGCCCAGACTGTCCTCGCAGCGCGTGTAGCTCTGTACGTACTCGGGGATGCAGGGACCTGAAAAGACAACCCACTGGGATTAAAACGACCTACATTCTCCATGGATAATGATGTTTGTAGATGACATTGTGATCTGTAGTGAGAGGAGTAAAGAGGAGGGGGGAAGCTGGAGGTTTGAAGATTAGTCAGAGTAAAACAGAGTACATGTGTGTGAATGAGAGGGATCCAAATGGAAAAGTGAGGTTACAGGGAGAAGAGATAAAGAAGGTGAAAGATTTTAAGTATCTAGGATCAACAGTCCAGAGCAATGGAGAGTGTGGAAAAGAGGTGAAGAAGTGTGTTCAAGCAGGCTGGAACGGGTGGAGGAAAGTATCAGGTGTGATGTGTGATAGAAGAGTAACCGTGGTGAGAGCGGCCATGCTGATTGGTCTAGAGACAGTGTGGTGAGAGCGGCCATGCTGATTGGTCTAGAAACAGTGTGGTGAGAGCGGCCATGCTGATTGGTCTAGAGACAGTGTGGTGAGAGCTGCCATGCTGATTGGTCTAGAAACAGTGTGGTGAGAGCTGCCATGCTGATTGGTCTACAGACAGTGTGGTGAGAGCTGCCATGCTGATTGGTCTAGAGACAGTGTGGTGAGAGCGGCCATGCTGATTGGTCTAGAGACAGTGTGGTGAGAGTGGCCATGCTGATTGGTCTACAGACAGTGTGGTGAGAGCGGCCATGCTGATTGGTCTAGAGACAGTGTGCTGAGAGCGGCCATGCTGATTGGTCTAGAAACAGTGTGGTGAGAGCGGCCATGCTGATTGGTCTAGAAACAGTGTGGTGAGAGCTGCCATGCTGATTGGTCTACAGACAGTGTGGTGAGAGCGGCCATGCTGATTGGTCTAGAGACAGTGTGGTGAGAGCGGCCATGCTGACTGGTCTAGAGACAGTGTGGTGAGAGCGGCCATGCTGATTGGTCTAGAGACAGTGTGGTGAGAGCGGCCATGCTGATTGGTCTAGAGACAGTGTGGTGAGAGCGGCCATGCTGACTGGTCTAGAGACAGTGTGGTGAGAGCGGCCATGCTGATTGGTCTAGAAACAGTGTGGTGAGAGCGGCCATGCTGATTGGTCTAGAGACAGTGTGGTGAGAGCTGCCATGCTGATTGGTCTAGAGACAGTGTGGTGAGAGCGGCCATGCTGATTGGTCTAGAGACAGTGTGGTGAGAGCGGCCATGCTGATTGGTCTAGAGACAGTGTGGTGAGAGCGGCCATGCTGATTGGTCTAGAGACAGTGTGGTGAGAGCGGCCATGTTGATTGGTCTAGAGACAGTGTGGTGAGAGCGGCCATGCTGATTGGTCTACAGACAGTGTGGTGAGAGCGGCCATGCTGATTGGTCTAGAGACAGTGTGGTGAGAGCGGCCATGTTGATTGGTCTAGAGACAGTGTGGTGAGAGCGGCCATGCTGATTGGTCTAGAGACAGTGTCACTGATTCAAAGACAGGAAACAGAGATGTTTGTAGCAGAGATGAAGATGCTGAGGATCTCTCTGGGAGTGACCAGGATGGACAGGATCAGAGGAACAGCACATGTTAGAGGTTTTAAAGTCAGAGAGGTCAGACTGAGATGGTTTGGACATGTACAGAGGAGAGAGAGAGAGTACATCAGAAGAAGGATGCTGGGTTTGGAACCACCAGGAAAGAGGACTAGAGGAAGACCAAAGAGGAGGTTCATGGATACAGTGAAGGAAGACATGAAGATAGTTGGTGTGACTGAAGAGGATGCAGGAGATAGGGTTAGATGGAAGAAACTGACTCGATGTGGCGCCCCTGCAGGGGAATGGTGGAACGAGAAGGAGAAGGCAAACGCGTTCCTGAGGAACACACCTGATTTATATGCTTTGGGGAGACTTGGCGCACTCTGGCACCGGTCGTCCTGGGCGACCACGGTGAAAGTGAACAGCTGTCCACATGGCAGCTCCACCTCCACGTCGGTGTCGTTGGTCTGGAAGGATATGACTCCTCCTTGCTCCCCGGTGCCCGTTACCACGTACAGCTGAGCTCCTTCTGCATCGAACCAATCCAACTCCACTGTGGCGTTGTTGCAGGAACCAGTCACCGTCAGACCCATCGGTTGGCACGGTTCTGCAAAAACACATTTTTATAGTTTGTATTTATTTATTTATTTTTGTTTACATCACATGACGTGACAAACGAGGTCACATTTTTATTTAAAAGAAAATAAAATTCAATTAAAGATGAATTAAATAAATATTTCTTATAATTATGGGCAGTGTTTACGGTGGCATCACAGCAAGAAGGTCAGGGATGATTCCTGGTAGGGCACCAGGCCTGGATCACTGTCCTTTCTGTGTGAAGTTTGCATGTTCTCCTCGTGTAAATGTGGGTTAATGAAATCTTCTGAACCTCTTATCCCTGATGCGGTCTCAGGGCGTTCTGGATCCTATCCTGTTTGATTTCAGGTGTGGCAGGATACACCTTGAACAGGTTGCCAGTCTGTTGCGGAGCCCCACACACACACACACACACATTCCCAACAGCCAATCAACCTAACACGTATGTTTTTAGAGGAAACCAGAGAAAACCCACACATACACGGCCATATTGGTGGCCGGTGTATGGCAACCCAAGAAGGTTGTGGTTTCGAGTCGAGGGTGGGAACGAGACTTGGGACACTGGTCTTTCTGGTCTTTCTGTGTGTAGTTTGCATGTTCTTCCTGTGTATGTGTGGGTTTACTCTGGTTTCCTCTAAAAACATACATGTGAGGTTGA
Source organism: Neostethus bicornis (assembly GCA_902685375.1). NCBI lineage: Eukaryota > Metazoa > Chordata > Actinopteri > Atheriniformes > Phallostethidae > Neostethus > Neostethus bicornis. Next base: position 31,244,388 of record LR738547.1, on the reverse strand, counting down.
TTAGCCACAACATGATGGTCCCTTGGAATGAGTGTGTGTGTGGCCCGCGACAGACTGGCGACCTGTTCGGGATGTACCCAACCTTTCTCCTCAAACCAGCCATGATGGACTACGACAACACCCGCAATGCCGCAAGGCAGGGGTGTCCAAATCCAGTCCCGGAGGGCCTCAGGATGTCCTGAAGGTTTTCCATGTGTTCTTTCATCTTCACACCAGTCACAACAGATCCAGTTCTTTGAGTCATTGTGACAAATTCTATTGGCTGTTGATTTGACTTCCTGAACCAGGAACGTGTGGAAAACCATCAGGACACCGGCCCTCGACGACCGGCTCTGGACACCCCTGCTGTAAGGGACAGAGGTGAGTGGAGTTGAAACGTTTCGATCATCAGTCTCACTGTCCAGAAGACACTTTGAAGCCTTCTCTTCGACGTTACACCTCGAATGTTTATACTAATATCTTTAGTTCACGGCCATAAGGCGCACCTAAAAGTCTCAAACTTTCTTCAAAATGAGCGGTGTACCTTGTGTGTGAGAAAAGGCGGACCTAAAAGAAAACGCGGTGCCCGCGAGGCGGACCTGAAAGAAAAGGCATGAGAACGTTAAAGAGTGAAGTGTGAGCGGCGTGGGAGCGATGGATGACCGAAGGGTGGAAGGCAGCGCCGGGCGAGTTACGCTACAGTTTGCCAATGGATTGTAGATGCTTGGACTAACGTGTCTGCTGGTACTGTTATCCGAGCTTTCTCAAAAGCTGGTATCCTTTCTGAGGAGCCGCACAGTACAGACAGTGACTTTGACAGCGAGGAGCGAAGTGGACCTGCTCTGAAGCAGAGGATGAGGACTTTGATGGATTTGAATAAAGACTATTACCGGTAATGTGTTTGTTTAGAATCGTTACTACTTAAATAAAACACAACCAAACTCAGTTTTGCTCCCGATCTATTTTTTAATACACACATTTGCATGCTTGTGTGTGTTGTTGTAAGGCGGTGTGTGACTGAGACTGCGCCTTTTCGCACGGTGCGCCTAATGGTCGTGAAATTACGGTACACACATTTTAATGAGACCAGTGTTGTTGTATCTTTGGCACCATCTAGTGACGAAACATCAGAACTGCAGGGGAAATAAAACTAACAAGGTTTATTTATTTAATTTTTTATCAAGCTCGGCGGGCTGAATTAAAACGTTCAACAGGCTGCATTAAGCCCACGGGCCATAGTTTGCCCATACCTGACTTAGACTTACACAACAATCCATGCCATCCACAGTGCTACCAGTTCCTAGATTTGTGTGAAAGTTGGCACTCACTCAAATCACTGCCAGTTCGTTGTGAGATGAATTTTTTTATCAGTTTGTTGTAAGGTGGTGTGTGACTGAGACTGCGCCTTTTCGTACGGTGCGCCTTATGGCCGTGAAATTACGGTAATCGTTTATCTGACAAACAGAGGATTAAAAGATGGATAAATAAAGCTGACGGGTACCCGTCTGGATGAGGGCGTGGTCGCTGGTTTCGCTGTAGCAGGTGTTACTGAATGCCATCACTGTGAGCTGGTAGCTTTCCCCACAGTCCAGGTGTGTAAATCTACAGGTTGAGTTTGTAGAGTTGCAGTGAAGCATGCTCCCCGTGCTGCTGACCGCCGTGGCGAGGTAAAGGTCTACATCTGGCCTGCCGTCCCACTGCATGATGGCCGTGGCAGTGCCACACTGCAGATCAACGCCCACCCGCTGCGGTTTGCACGGACCTACACATGAATGAATACACAGAGTTAGAAACTAAGCGATGCAGTAAAGCCGCCAGCCAGTGTCGCCATAGTTACGTGTGGTGACAGTAAGGTTGGTCTGCGTCTCCGTCCGGCAGTGGGTACTGATGCTTAGTAAGGTAACGCTGTAAGTTCGACCACACTGGAGCTCCGTCAGCGTGCAGTGGAACGCCGACGTCTCGCAGGAAGAACGCTCTCCGTCTGCGGAGACGGCCGTCACCGCGTACGACTCCGCCCCATTGGCTGGACTCCATGACACCACCGCAGAACCGTTGTTGCAGTCCAAAGCAGCCGCCATGTTGCCAGCGAGACACGGAGCTGGAGGAGGGAAAGGACACGGTTACCACGGAGACGCAGATACGGATAAACACCTTCACTCCCTCAATGAGGCAATGTTAACCAGGTAGGAGGGTAGGAACCAGGATCTAAGTTCCTACCCTCACCATGGTAACCAGGATCTACATTCCTACCCTCACCATGGTAACCAGGATCTACGTTCCTACCCTCACCATGGTAACCAGGATCTACGTTCCTACCCTCACCATGGTAACCAGGATCTACGTTCCTACCATCACCATGGTAACCAGGATCTACGTTCCTACCATCACCATGGTAACCAGGATCTATGTTCCTACCATCACCATGGTAACCAGGATCTACGTTCCTACCGTCACCATGGTAACCAGGATCTACGTTCCTACCCTCATCATGGTAACCAGGATCTATGTTCCTACCCTCACCATGGTAACCAGGATCTACGTTCCTACCATCACCATGGTAACCAGGATCTACGTTCCTACCCTCACCATGGTAACCAGGATCTATGTCCCTGCCCTCACCATGGTAACCAGGATCTACGTTCCTACCATCACCATGGTAACCAGGATCTACGTTCCTACCATCACCATGGTAACCAGGATCTACGTTCCTACCATCACCATGGTAACCAGGATCTACGTTCCTACCATCACCATGGTAACCAGGATCTATGTTCCTACCATCACCATGGTAACCAGGATCTACGTTCCTACCATCACCATGGTAACCAGGATCTACGTTCCTACCATCACCATGGTAACCAGGATCTACGTTCCTACCATCACCATGGTAACCAGGATCTATGTTACTACCATCACCATGGTAACCAGGATCTATGTTCCTACCCTCACCATGGTAACCAGGATCTATGTTCCTACCCTCACCATGGTAACCAGGATCTACGATCCCACCCTCACCATGGTAACCAGGATCTATGTTCCTACCATCACCATGGTAACCAGGATCTATGTTCCTACCATCACCATGGTAACCAGGATCTATGTTCCTACCATCACCATGGTAACAAGAGTAAAGATGGATGAACCAGGAGGTTACCTGAAACGAGCAGCACGGTGGTTGATGGGCTGCTCCTCAGCGTCTCCCCGATGGCGACCACCGTGGTGTGGTAGGTGACCCCACACTGGAGCCCCTCCACCCTGCAGGAGGTGCTGTTGGTCTGACAGGTGAGGGAGTGTCCGTTCCGGCCGGCTAGCTGCACCTCGTACTCCACGGCCCCCCAGCTGGCCTCCCAGGTTACTGTACCCCGGTCTGACTGGCAGTCCACGGTGGCTTGCACGTTGTTGGGGGGGCACGGCTCTGAGGGTCACACATGAAAACATTCATCACAATTGTTTTGGTAGATGACATAACCTTTGCGTTACCATGGTAACAGAATCAAACAGGCTTACCCGTGATAACGACGGCCGTTTCCGTGGAAACAGACACGTCTCTGCACACGTGGTTGTGGGCGGTGACGGTGATGTTGTACATCTGCCCGCACTTCATGTTGTACAGCGGGCAGGAGGTGTCGGAGGTGGTGCAGGACACCGTCAGACCCTGCTCGGTCTGACCCTTCACCGTGAAGTTCTCAGCACCCTCCACCGTGTCCCATGCCACCTGGCCGATGCTCAGGCCGTACAGAGACGTGATGTGTTCAGGGACACACGGCTCTGAAAACAAACACAGTCACATTTAACGGTGATAAACGCCGGAGCTGTACAGGGTGCATCCCGCTTACTGCGAACCAATCTGGACGGTTATGTTCTGTTCCTAAATAAATAAATTAGGGGCGGGGTTTAGTGGGAGAGTGTTTATCCTTGGACTGGCAGAAGCCGGTTCGATTCCCACTGAGCCCGTTAAGCGTTAAGTGTCCCTGGAGCAGACATGGCGCTGTCATGGCTGCCTGATGTGACTCAAAGGGTTCCACATCTACGACATACCTGTTCCGTCGTCTTCTGCTTATCCGGGGCTGGGTCTCCGGGAGCAACACCCTCAGTCGGCAATCCCAGGCTTCTCTCACCCCGGCTGCATCCTCCATCTCACCCAGGAGGATCCTGAGGTGTTCCCTGTCCAGCTGGGAGACATAGTCTCTCCAGCAGGTCCAGGGTCTGCCTCTTGGTCTCCTCCTGGTGGGACGTGCCCGAAACACCTCACCAGCGTGGTGCTGGGGAGGCATCCTAACCAGATGCCCGAACCACCCCACCTACAACATGGGTAAACCTCATAAAGACCGACGGTACCACCGTCTGAAAGAAGCCTGGAGTCTGGACTGTGTGTGTGTGTGTGTGTGATGTCCGAGCCTTGTATATGTGTGTGTGTGTGTGTGTGTGTGTGTGTGTGATGTCTGGGCCTTGTATATGTGTGTGTGTGTGTGTGTGTGTGTGTGTGTGTGTGTGTGTGTGTGATGTCCGGGTCTTGTATATGTGTGTGTGTGTGTGTGTGTGTGTGTGTGTGTGTGTGATGTCCGAGCCTTGTTTATGTGTGTGTGTGTGTGTGTGATGTCTGGGCCTTGTATATGTGTGTGTGTGTGTGTGTGTGTGTGTGTGATGTCCGAGCCTTGTTTATGTGTGTGTGTGTGTGTGTGTGATGTCTGGGCCTTGTATATGTGTGTGTATGTGTGTGTATGTGTGTGTGTGTGTGTGATGTCTGGGTCTTGTATATGTGTGTGTGTGTGTGTGTGTGTGTGTGTGTGATGTCCGGGTCTTGTATATGTGTGTGTATGTGTGTGTATGTGTGTGTGTGTGTGATGTCTGGGTCTTGTATATGTGTGTGTGTGTGTGTGTGTGTGTGTGTGTGTGATGTCCGGGTCTTGTATGTGTGTGTATGTGTGTGTGTGATGTCCGGGTCTTGTATGTGTGTGTGTGTGTGTGTGTGTGTGTGTGTGATGTCCGGGACTTGTATATGTGTGTGTGTGTGTGTGTGTGTGTGTGTGTGTGTGATGTCCAGGTCTTGTATATGTGTGTGTGTGTGTGTGTGTGTGTGTGTGTGTGTGTGTGTGTGTGATGTCCAGGTCTTGTATATGTGTGTGTGTGTGTGTGTGTGTGATGTCCAGGTCTTGTATATGTGTGTGTGTGTGTGTGTGTGTGTGTGTGTGTGTGATGTCCAGGTCTTGTATATGTGTGTGTGTGTGTGTGTGTGTGTGTGTGATGTCCAGGTCTTGTATATGTGTGTGTGTGTGTGTGTGTGTGTGTGTGTGTGTGTGTGTATGTGTGTGTGTGTGTGTGTGTGTGTGTGTGATGTCCGGGCCTTGTATATGTGTGTGTGTGTGATGTCCGGGTCTTGTATATGTGTGTGTGTGTGTGTGTGTGTGTGTGTGATGTCCAGGTCTTGTATATGTGTGTGTGTGTGTGTGTGTGTGTGTGTGTGATGTCCAGGTCTTGTATATGTGTGTGTGTGTGTGTGTGTGTGTGTGTGTGATGTCCGGGCCTTGTATGTGTGTGTGTGTGTGTGTGTGTGTGTGTGATGTCCAGGTCTTGTATATGTGTGTGTGTGTGTGTGTGTGTGTGTGTGTGTGTGTGTGATGTCCAGGTCTTGTATATGTGTGTGTGTGTGTGTGTGTGTGTGTGTGTGATGTCCGGGCCTTGTATGTATGTGTGTGTGTGTGTGTGTGTGTGTGTGTGTGATGTCCAGGTCTTGTATATGTGTGTGTGTGTGTGTGTGTGTGTGTGTGTGTGTGTGTGTGTGTGATGTCCAGGTCTTGTATATGTGTGTGTGTGTGTGTGTGTGTGTGTGTGATGTCCAGGTCTTGTATATGTGTGTGTGTGTGTGTGTGTGTGTGTGTGTGTGTGTGTGATGTCCAGGTCTTGTATATGTGTGTGTGTGTGTGTGTGTGTGTGTGTGTGTGTGTGATGTCCAGGTCTTGTATATGTGTGTGTGTGCGTGTGTGTGTGTGTGTGTGTGTGTGATGTCCAGGTCTTGTATATGTGTGTGTGTGTGTGTGTGTGTGTGTGTGTGATGTCCAGGTCTTGTATATGTGTGTGTGTGTGTGTGTGTGTGTGTGTGTGTGTGTGTGTGTGTGTGTGTGTGTGATGTCCAGGTCTTGTATATGTGTGTGTGTGTGTGTGTGTGTGTGTGTGTGTGTGTGTGTGTGTGATGTCCAGGTCTTGTATATGTGTGTGTGTGTGTGTGTGTGTGTGTGTGATGTCCAGGTCTTGTATATGTATATGTGTGTGTGTGTGTGTGTGTGTGTGTGTGTGTGTGTGTGTGTGTGATGTCCAGGTCTTGTATATGTGTGTGTGTGTGTGTGTGTGTGTGTGTGTGATGTCCAGGTCTTGTATATGTGTGTGTGTGTGTGTGTGTGTGTGTGTGTGATGTCCAGGTCTTGTATATGTGTGTGTGTGTGTGTGTGTGTGTGTGTGTGTGTGTGTGTGTGTGTGTGTGTGTGTGATGTCCAGGTCTTGTATATGTGTGTGTGTGTGTGTGTGTGTGTGTGTGTGTGTGATGTCCAGGTCTTGTATATGTGTGTGTGTGTGTGTGTGTGTGTGTGTGATGTCCAGGTCTTGTATATGTATATGTGTGTGTGTGTGTGTGTGTGTGTGTGTGTGTGTGTGTGTGTGATGTCCAGGTCTTGTATATGTGTGTGTGTGTGTGTGTGTGTGTGATGTCCAGGTCTTGTATATGTGTGTGTGTGTGTGTGTGTGTGTGTGTGATGTCCAGGTCTTGTATATGTGTGTGTGTGTGTATATGTGTGTGTGTGTGTGTGTGTGTGTGTGTGTGTGTGTGTGTGTGTGTGTGTGTGTGTGTGTGATGTCCAGGTCTTGTATATGTGTGTGTGTGTGTGTGTGTGTGATGTCCAGGTCTTGTATATGTGTGTGTGTGTGTATATGTGTGTGTGTGTGTATATGTGTGTGTGTGTGTGTGTGTGTGTGTGTGTGTGTGTGATGTCCAGGTCTTGTATATGTGTGTGTGTGTGTGTGTGTGTGTGTGTGTGATGTCCAGGTCTTGTATATGTGTGTGTGTGTGTGTGTGTGTGATGTCCAGGTCTTGTATATGTGTGTGTGTGTGTATATGTGTGTGTGTGTGTGTGTGTTTTTCTGTGGATTTCTGGAACGCTCAGACAAAACAACCAATGAGCAGATGTCTAAAGTATGACTCATTTGACGTAGCCACGCCCCCTCCCTCCTCACCACGCCCCCCTCCCTCCTCACCACCCGCCCGCCCTCCTCACCCGCCTCCACTCCGGCCTTACGCCCTCACAAACTGGCTTTCAACGTCCGATATACAGGCTGGTTCGCTGCTACGCACGGGTTTACGCCCGCCTTCCCCCTCCCGCTCAGAGATGGGCGGAGGAATAGCGGCTCAGTGAGAGCAGAGGGCGGAGCTTGTACTTTCTCAGGACGGGCGGGGGGGATGAGCGATACCCGGCCTTTCATAGTTCCAGGTCTGTGACTGCGCTCCACCAAATCAATATATTTTAATAACTATGATGTAATGCATGTTGTAAACGTGTGTGTGTGTGTGTGTGTGTGTGTGTGTGTGTGTGTGTGTGCAGAGGATACAATGTGGAAAGAGGTATTTTACATGAGATGGACCCTTTAATAACGTTTACAGACGCTCAGCTACAAGTTCACCCCTCTCTCTCTCTTCATTCAGGGAGACCTGGTGGAACACAGGTGGGCACCTTTACCTTCAAAACTAAAGATGGCAGACTGCTGGTGTTGTTCCACCACAGTGAAGGATGCGGAGCTTTTAGTGACAGTTTAACATCTTATTATGATTCCCTGGAGATTCAAATTGTTGCCATGGTAACCCACATTCTGCCCACCGCATAGCCAACTGTCATGTTTACCACTTAAAGGTCCCCTATTATGCAAAACTGACTTTTATGAGGTTTTAACCTTTTATTTTACTTAGTACTACCCCAAACAATCCCCCAAAGTGTGTTTTATTGTGATTCATGCTATTTTGAGATATTTAAAGTCAAAGTAAGGGGCGTGTTCTCCAAACCTCTAACGACTGGTGGAACATAGTGACGTACATCTGTTTTTGTTCAGCCCCCTGCAGCTCAAACACCCTCCCCCACTTCTACTTCCTTCCTCCGAACCGCTTTGTTTTACTCAATACGTCTCACACCTCGCCCCTCCCGCTCCACGCTGTGCTGGGTGGGTGGGGAAATCACAATGAATGACAACCAATCGCAACCAACGGGGCGGGGTCCCGGGAAAAAAAAAAGAAAAAAAGACTGAAACAAGCTGTTTTGACTTCCGGGTCTGAAACTGCGCTCCTAAACAGGGTAGTATTTATAACCTTTTGTGTTGAGATTGTGGCGGAATGTAAAATTATGCATATCAGATACATAGCACAGGATAAAATAAGGGAAAAAAGGCATAATAGGGGACCTTTAATGCGATCAGTGTTGTTGTATATTTGGCGCCATCTCGTGACAAAACCGCAGAATTGCAGGAGAAATAAACTAACAAAGTTTATCTAATTTTTTC
>LR738547.1:31140874-31230874 GCA_902685375.1 Neostethus bicornis | reverse complement strand
CGATAGAATGTGTGTGTATGAGTGTGTGTGTGTGTTTTGGTAACCTCTAGATTAGACCGATAGAATGTGTGTGTATGAGTGTGTGTGTGTTTTGGTAACCTCTAGATTAGACCGATAGAATGTGTGTGTATGAGTGTGTGTGTGTGTGTGTTTTGGTAACCTCTAGATTAGACCGATAGAATGTGTGTGTATGAGTGTGTGTGTGTGTTTTGGTAACCTCTAGATTAGACCGATAGAATGTGTGTGTATGAGTGTGTGTGTGTGTGTTTTGGTAACCTCTAGATTAGACCGATAGAATGTGTGTGTATGAGTGTGTGTGTGTGTGTTTTGGTAACCTCTAGATTAGACCGATAGAATGTGTGTGTATGAGTGTGTGTGTGTGTGTTTTGGTAACCTCTAGATTAGGCCGATAGAATGTGTGTGTATGAGTGTGTGTGTGTGTGTGTTTTGGTAACCTCTAGATTAGACTGATAGAATGTGTGTGTATGAGTGTGTGTGTGTGTGTGTTTTGGTAACCTCTAGATTAGGCCGATAGAATGTGTGTGTATGAGTGTGTGTGTGTGTGTGTTTTGGTAACCTCTAGATTAGACCGATAGAATGTGTGTGTATGAGTGTGTGTGTGTGTGTTTTGGTAACCTCTAGATTAGGCCGATAGAATGTGTGTGTATGAGTGTGTGTGTGTGTGTGTTTTGGTAACCTCTAGATTAGACCGATAGAATGTGTGTGTATGAGTGTGTGTGTGTGTGTTTTGGTAACCTCTAGATTAGACCGATAGAATGTGTGTGTATGAGTGTGTGTGTGTGTGTGTTTTGGTAACCTCTAGATTAGACCGATTGAATGTGTGTGTATGAGTGTGTGTGTGTGTGTGTTTTGGTAACCTCTAGATTAGACCGATAGAATGTGTGTGTATGAGTGTGTGTGTGTTTTGGTAACCTCTAGATTAGACCGATAGAATGTGTGTGTATGAGTGTGTGTGTGTGTGTGTTTTGGTAACCTCTAGATTAGACCGATAGAATGTGTGTGTATGAGTGTGTGTGTGTTTTGGTAACCTCTAGATTAGACCGATAGAATGTGAGTGTATGAGTGTGTGTGTGTGTGTTTTGGTAACCTCTAGATTAGACCGATAGAATGTGTGTGTATGAGTGTGTGTGTGTTTTGGTAACCTCTAGATTAGACCAATAGAATGTGTGTGTATGAGTGTGTGTGTGTGTGTGTGTTTTGGTAACCTCTAGATTAGACCAATAGAATGTGTGTGTATGAGTGTGTGTGTGTGTGTTTTGGTAACCTCTAGATTAGACCAATAGAATGTGTGTGTATGAGTGTGTGTGTGTGTGTTTTGGTAACCTCTAGATTAGACCAATAGAATGTGTGTGTGTGTATGAGTGTGTGTGTGTGTGTGTGTTTTGGTAACCTCTAGATTAGACCGATAGAATGTGTGTGTATGAGTGTGTGTGTGTGTTTTGGTAATCTCTAGATTAGACCGATAGAATGTGTGTGTATGAGTGTGTGTGTGTGTGTTTTGGTAACCTCTAGATTAGACCGATAGAATGTGTGTGTATGAGTGTGTGTGTGTGTGTGTGTTTTGGTAACCTCTAGATTAGACCGATAGAATGTGTGTGTATGAGTGTGTGTGTGTGTGTGTGTTTTGGTAACCTCTAGATTAGACCGATAGAATGTGTGTGTATGAGTGTGTGTGTGTGTTTTGGTAATCTCTAGATTAGACCGATAGAATGTGTGTGTGTGAGTGTGTGTGTTTTGGTAACCTCTAGATTAGACCGATAGAATGTGTGTGTATGAGTGTGTGTGTGTGTGTGTGTGTGTTTTGGTAACCTCTAGATTAGACCGATAGAATGTGTGTGTATGAGTGTGTGTGTGTGTTTTGGTAACCTCTAGATTAGACCGATAGAATGTGTGTGTATGAGTGTGTGTGTGTGTTTTGGTAACCTCTAGATTAGACCGATAGAATGTGTGTGTATGAGTGTGTGTGTGTGTGTTTTGGTAACCTCTAGATTAGACCGATAGAATGTGTGTGTATGAGTGTGTGTGTGTGTGTGTGTTTTGGTAACCTCTAGATTAGACCGATAGAATGTGTGTGTATGAGTGTGTGTGTGTGTGTTTTGGTAACCTCTAGATTAGACCGATAGAATGTGTGTGTATGAGTGTGTGTGTGTGTGTTTTGGTAACCTCTAGATTAGACTGATAGAATGTGTGTGTATGAGTGTGTGTGTGTTTTGGTAACCTCTAGATTAGACCGATAGAATGTGTGTGTATGAGTGTGTGTGTGTGTGTTTTGGTAACCTCTAGATTAGACCGATAGAATGTGTGTGTATGAGTGTGTGTGTGTGTGTTTTGGTAACCTCTAGATTAGACCGATAGAATGTGTGTGTATGAGTGTGTGTGTGTGTGTTTTGGTAACCTCTAGATTAGACCGATAGAATGTGTGTGTATGAGTGTGTGTGTGTGTGTGTTTTGGTAACCTCTAGATTAGACCGATAGAATGTGTGTGTATGAGTGTGTGTGTGTTTTGGTAACCTCTAGATTAGACTGATAGAATGTGTGTGTATGAGTGTGTGTGTGTGTGTGTTTTGGTAACCTCTAGATTAGACCGATAGAATGTGTGTGTATGAGTGTGTGTGTGTTTTGGTAACCTCTAGATTAGACCGATAGAATGTGTGTGTATGAGTGTGTGTGTGTGTGTTTTGGTAACCTCTAGATTAGACCGATAGAATGTGTGTGTATGAGTGTGTGTGTGTGTGTTTTGGTAACCTCTAGATTAGACCGATAGAATGTGTGTGTATGAGTGTGTGTGTGTGTGTTTTGGTAACCTCTAGATTAGACTGATAGAATGTGTGTGTATGAGTGTGTGTGTGTTTTGGTAACCTCTAGATTAGACCGATAGAATGTGTGTGTATGAGTGTGTGTGTGTGTGTGTTTTGGTAACCTCTAGATTAGACCGATAGAATGTGTGTGTATGAGTGTGTGTGTGTTTTGGTAACCTCTAGATTAGACTGATAGAATGTGTGTGTATGAGTGTGTGTGTGTGTGTGTTTTGGTAACCTCTAGATTAGACCGATAGAATGTGTGTGTATGAGTGTGTGTGTGTTTTGGTAACCTCTAGATTAGACCGATAGAATGTGTGTGTATGAGTGTGTGTGTGTGTGTGTTTTGGTAACCTCTAGATTAGACCGATAGAATGTGTGTGTATGAGTGTGTGTGTGTGTGTTTTGGTAACCTCTAGATTAGACCGATAGAATGTGTGTGTATGAGTGTGTGTGTGTTTTGGTAACCTCTAGATTAGACCGATAGAATGTGTGTGTGTGTGTGTGTGTGTGTGTGTTTTGGTAACCTCTAGATTAGACCGATAGAATGTGTGTGTATGAGTGTGTGTGTGTTTTGGTAACCTCTAGATTAGACCAATAGAATGTGTGTGTGTGTATGAGTGTGTGTGTGTGTGTGTGTGTTTTGGTAACCTCTAGATTAGACCGATAGAATGTGTGTGTATGAGTGTGTGTGTGTGTGTGTTTTGGTAACCTCTAGATTAGACCGATAGAATGTGTGTGTATGAGTGTGTGTGTGTGTGTGTGTTTTGGTAACCTCTAGATTAGACCGATAGAATGTGTGTGTGTGTGTGTGTGTGTGTTTTGGTAACCTCTAGATTAGACCGATAGAATGTGTGTGTATGAGTGTGTGTGTGTGTGTGTTTTGGTAACCTCTAGATTAGACCGATAGAATGTGTGTGTATGAGTGTGTGTGTGTGTGTTTTGGTAACCTCTAGATTAGACCGATAGAATGTGTGTGTATGAGTGTGTGTGTGTTTTGGTAACCTCTAGATTAGACCGATAGAATGTGTGTGTATGAGTGTGTGTGTGTGTGTTTTGGTAACCTCCAGATTAGACCGATAGAATGTGTGTGTATGAGTGTGTGTGTGTTTTGGTAACCTCTAGATTAGACCGATAGAATGTGTGTGTATGAGTGTGTGTGTGTGTTTTGGTAACCTCTAGATTAGACCGATAGAATGTGTGTGTATGAGTGTGTGTGTGTTTTGGTAACCTCTAGATTAGACCGATAGAATGTGTGTGTATGAGTGTGTGTGTGTGTGTGTTTTGGTAACCTCTAGATTAGACCGATAGAATGTGTGTGTATGAGTGTGTGTGTGTGTTTTGGTAACCTCTAGATTAGACCGATAGAATGTGTGTGTATGAGTGTGTGTGTGTGTGTTTTGGTAACCTCTAGATTAGACCGATAGAATGTGTGTGTATGAGTGTGTGTGTGTGTGTTTTGGTAACCTCTAGATTAGACCGATAGAATGTGTGTGTATGAGTGTGTGTGTGTGTGTTTTGGTAACCTCTAGATTAGGCCGATAGAATGTGTGTGTATGAGTGTGTGTGTGTGTGTGTTTTGGTAACCTCTAGATTAGACTGATAGAATGTGTGTGTATGAGTGTGTGTGTGTTTTGGTAACCTCTAGATTAGACCGATAGAATGTGTGTGTATGAGTGTGTGTGTGTGTGTTTTGGTAACCTCTAGATTAGACCGATAGAATGTGTGTGTATGAGTGTGTGTGTGTGTGTGTTTTGGTAACCTCTAGATTAGACCGATAGAATGTGTGTGTATGAGTGTGTGTGTGTTTTGGTAACCTCTAGATTAGACCGATAGAATGTGTGTGTATGAGTGTGTGTGTGTGTGTGTGTTTTGGTAACCTCTAGATTAGACCGATAGAATGTGTGTGTATGAGTGTGTGTGTGTGTGTTTTGGTAACCTCTAGATTAGACCGATAGAATGTGTGTGTGTGTGTGTGTGTTTTGGTAACCTCTAGATTAGACCGATAGAATGTGTGTGTATGAGTGTGTGTGTGTGTTTTGGTAACCTCTAGATTAGACCGATAGAATGTGTGTGTATGAGTGTGTGTGTGTTTTGGTAACCTCTAGATTAGACCGATAGAATGTGTGTGTATGAGTGTGTGTGTGTGTGTGTTTTGGTAACCTCTAGATTAGACCGATAGAATGTGTGTGTATGAGTGTGTGTGTGTGTTTTGGTAACCTCTAGATTAGACCGATAGAATGTGTGTGTATGAGTGTGTGTGTGTGTGTTTTGGTAACCTCTAGATTAGACCGATAGAATGTGTGTGTATGAGTGTGTGTGTGTGTGTTTTGGTAACCTCTAGATTAGGCCGATAGAATGTGTGTGTATGAGTGTGTGTGTGTTTTGGTAACCTCTAGATTAGACCGATAGAATGTGTGTGTATGAGTGTGTGTGTGTGTTTTGGTAACCTCTAGATTAGACTGATAGAATGTGTGTGTATGAGTGTGTGTGTGTCTGTGTGTTTTGGTAACCTCTAGATTAGACCGATAGAATGTGTGTGTATGAGTGTGTGTGTGTGTGTGTGTTTTGGTAACCTCTAGATTAGACCGATAGAATGTGTGTGTATGAGTGTGTGTGTGTGTGTTTTGGTAACCTCTAGATTAGACCGATAGAATGTGTGTGTATGAGTGTGTGTGTGTGTGTTTGTTTTGGTAACCTCTAGATTAGACCGATAGAATGTGTGTGTATGAGTGTGTGTGTGTATGAGTGTGTGTGTGTGTGTGTGTGTTTTGGTAACCTCTAGATTAGACCAATAGAATGTGTGTGTGTGTATGAGTGTGTGTGTGTGTGTGTGTGTTTTGGTAACCTCTAGATTAGACCAATAGAATGTGTGTGTGTGTATGAGTGTGTGTGTGTGTGTGTGTGTTTTGGTAACCTCTAGATTAGACCGATAGAATGTGTGTGTATGAGTGTGTGTGTGTTTTGGTAACCTCTAGATTAGACCAATAGAATGTGTGTGTGTGTATGAGTGTGTGTGTGTGTGTGTGTGTTTTGGTAACCTCTAGATTAGACCGATAGAATGTGTGTGTATGAGTGTGTGTGTGTGTGTGTGTGTGTTTTGGTAACCTCTAGATTAGACCAATAGAATGTGTGTGTATGAGTGTGTGTGTGTGTGTGTTTTGGTAACCTCTAGATTAGACCGATAGAATGTGTGTGTATGAGTGTGTGTGTGTGTGTGTGTGTTTTGGTAACCTCTAGATTAGACCGATAGAATGTGTGTGTATGAGTGTGTGTGTGTGTGTGTGTTTTGGTAACCTCTAGATTAGACCGATAGAATGTGTGTGTATGAGTGTGTGTGTGTGTGTGTGTGTTTTGGTAACCTCTAGATTAGACCGATAGAATGTGTGTGTATGAGTGTGTGTGTGTTTTGGTAACCTCTAGATTAGACCAATAGAATGTGTGTGTGTGTATGAGTGTGTGTGTGTGTGTGTGTGTGTGTTTTGGTAACCTCTAGATTAGACCGATAGAATGTGTGTGTATGAGTGTGTGTGTGTGTGTTTTGGTAACCTCTAGATTAGACCAATAGAATGTGTGTGTGTGTATGAGTGTGTGTGTGTGTGTGTGTGTTTTGGTAACCTCTAGATTAGACCGATAGAATGTGTGTGTATGAGTGTGTGTGTGTGTGTGTGTTTTGGTAACCTCTAGATTAGACCAATAGAATGTGTGTGTATGAGTGTGTGTGTGTGTGTGTTTTGGTAACCTCTAGATTAGACCGATAGAATGTGTGTGTATGAGTGTGTGTGTGTTTTGGTAACCTCTAGATTAGACCAATAGAATGTGTGTGTATGAGTGTGTGTGTGTGTGTGTGTGTGTGTTTTGGTAACCTCTAGATTAGACCAATAGAATGTGTGTGTATGAGTGTGTGTGTGTGTGTGTGTGTGTGTGTTTTGGTAACCTCTAGATTAGACCGATAGAATGTGTGTGTATGAGTGTGTGTGTGTGTGTTTTGGTAACCTCTAGATTAGACCGATAGAATGTGTGTGTATGAGTGTGTGTGTGTTTTGGTAACCTCTAGATTAGACCAATAGAATGTGTGTGTATGAGTGTGTGTGTGTGTGTGTGTGTGTGTTTTGGTAACCTCTAGATTAGACCAATAGAATGTGTGTGTATGAGTGTGTGTGTGTGTGTGTGTGTGTGTGTTTTGGTAACCTCTAGATTAGACCGATAGAATGTGTGTGTATGAGTGTGTGTGTGTGTGTTTTGGTAACCTCTAGATTAGACCGATAGAATGTGTGTGTATGAGTGTGTGTGTGTGTGTTTTGGTAACCTCTAGATTAGACCGATAGAATGTGTGTGTATGAGTGTGTGTGTGTGTGTTTTGGTAACCTCTAGATTAGGCCGATAGAATGTGTGTGTATGAGTGTGTGTGTGTGTGTGTTTTGGTAACCTCTAGATTAGACCGATAGAATGTGAGTGTATGAGTGTGTGTGTGTGTGTTTTGGTAACCTCTAGATTAGACCGATAGAATGTGAGTGTATGAGTGTGTGTGTGTTTTGGTAACCTCTAGATTAGACCAATAGAATGTGTGTGTATGAGTGTGTGTGTGTGTGTGTGTGTGTGTTTTGGTAACCTCTAGATTAGACCAATAGAATGTGTGTGTATGAGTGTGTGTGTGTTTTGGTAACCTCTAGATTAGACCAATAGAATGTGTGTGTATGAGTGTGTGTGTGTGTGTGTGTGTGTGTTTTGGTAACCTCTAGATTAGACCAATAGAATGTGTGTGTATGAGTGTGTGTGTGTGTGTGTGTGTTTTGGTAACCTCTAGATTAGACCAATAGAATGTGTGTGTATGAGTGTGTGTGTGTGTGTTTTGGTAACCTCTAGATTAGACCAATAGAATGTGTGTGTGTGTATGAGTGTGTGTGTGTGTGTGTTTTGGTAACCTCTAGATTAGACCGATAGAATGTGTGTGTATGAGTGTGTGTGTGTGTGTGTTTTGGTAACCTCTAGATTAGACCGATAGAATGTGTGTGTATGAGTGTGTGTGTGTGTGTGTGTTTTGGTAACGTCTAGATTAGACCGATAGAATGTGTGTGTGTGTGTGTATGAGTGTGTGTGTGTGTTTTGGTAACCTCTAGATTAGACCAATAGAATGTGTGTGTATGAGTGTGTGTGTGTGTGTGTTTTGGTAACCTCTAGATTAGACCGATAGAATGTGTGTGTATGAGTGTGTGTGTGTGTGTGTGTGTGTGTGTTTTGGTAACCTCTAGATTAGACCAATAGAATGTGTGTGTATGAGTGTGTGTGTGTGTGTGTTTTGGTAACCTCTAGATTAGACCAATAGAATGATGCTAGATTATAAACAAGCACTAAATGTTACATCAAGAGAGTTAAATTTTAAATCTAGCGGCTCTAGGTTTGAAATGTAAACACTTGATGTAACATTTTGTTTGTTTTAACATCTAACACGCTTGTTTACATGTGTGTGTTGGCCCTGATGGCTTTCCATATCTGTACACACTGTTTATTTTGACAGTGTGGGCATCACGAAGATACCGTAATTTCACGGCTATAAGACGCATATAAAAGTCTTAGATTTTCTTCAAAATGAGCGGTGCGTCTTTTCGTGCGGTGCGCCTTGTGTGTGAGAAAAGGCGGACCTAAAAGAAAACGCGGTGCCCGCGAGGCGGACCTGAAAGAAAAGGCATGAGAACGTTAAAGAGTGAAGTGTGAGCGGCGTGGGAGCGATGGATGACCGAAGGGTGGAAGGCAGCGCCGGGCGAGTTACACTACAGTTTGCCAATGGATTGTAGATGCTTGGACTAACGTGTCTGCTGGTACTGTTATCCGAGCTTTCTCAAAAGCTGGTATCCTTTCTGAGGAGCCACACGGTACAGACAGTGACTTTGACAGCGAGGAGCCAAGTGGACCTGCTCTGAAACAGAGGATGAGGACTTTGATGGATTTGAATAAAGACTATTACCGGTAATGTGTTTGTTTAGTATCGTTACTACTTAAATAAAACACAACCAAACTCAGTTTTACTCCCGATCTATTTTTTAATACACACATTTGCATGCTTGTGTGTGTTGTTGTAAGGCGGTGTGTGACTGAGACTGCGCCTTTTCGCACGGTGCGCCTAATGGTTGTGAAATTACGATACACACATTTTAATGAGACCAGTGTTGTTGTATCTTTGGCACCATCTAGTGACGAAACATCAGAACTGCAGGGGAAATAAAACTAACAAGGTTTATTTATTTAATTTTTTCAAGTTAGGCGGGCTGAATTAAAACGTTTAACGGGCCACATGAGGCCCACGGGCCGTAGTTTGCCCATACCTGACTTAGACTTACACAACAAACCATGCCATCCACAGTGCTACCGGTTGCTTGATTTATGTGGAAGTTGGCGCTCACTCAAATCACTGCCAGCTCGTCGTGAGATAAATTTTTTTGTCAGCTTGTTTCAGGCGTTTTTTACAAAATAAAAAATCAACTGAAGCCGTTTTTTTTTTTTCCAACCTGTTTTTATAGAGATGTTTTCACTGCTGCTGCTCCTGCACTGCATGTCTTCTGCCACCACGCTGGCGCTGTACACCTCCCCACAGTGGAGGTCCGTCAGCTCGCACTGGTTTTCCGGTGACCTGCAGCTGTGCGTGTGTCCGTCGCTGCCCACCGCCGTCACGCTGTACAGCTGTCCTCCTTTACTGTAGTCCCAGCTCACCGCCGCCACGTTGTCGCTGCAGGTCAGGCTGGATTTTAGGTTCTCCGGCACGCAGGCCACTGGAAGGACAGAGGGACATCTTTACTGGTTCATGATCCTCTTCTGGAACATTCCCTCCTAATCCTGCCCTAATCCACCACACCTGGTCCCAGTTTCATACCTGTCAAGGCTTTCCTCCTGCTTCCCGCTTTAGGATGGATCTAAAACTGTACTGAGTACAGGGACTACACTTCCTCCATCACCATGTGGTACGCTGGGAGCAAACAGAGACTACAGCACATTGTACGTTCTGCTGAGAAGATGATTGGTTAAAGACTTCCATCTACGTTCCTACCCTCACCATGGTAACCAGGATCTACGTTCCTACCCTCACCATGGTAACCAGGATCTACGTTCCTACCCTCACCATGGTAACCAGGATCTACGTTCCTACCCTCACCATGGTAACCAGGATCTATGTTCCTACCCTCACCATGGTAACCAGGATCTACGTTTCTACCCTCATCATGGTAACCAGGATCTACGTTCCTACCCTCACCATGGTAACCAGGATCTACATTCCTACCCTCACCATGGTAACCAGGATCTACGTTCCTACCCTCACCATGGTAACCAGGATCTACGTTCCTACCCTTACCATGGTAACCAGGATCTATGTTCCTACCCTCACCATGGTAACCAGGATCTACGTTTCAACCCTCACCATGGTAACCAGGATCTACGTTCCTACCCTCACCATGGTAACCAGGATCTACGTTTCAACCCTCACCATGGTAACCAGGATCTACGTTCCTACCCTCACCATGGTAACCAGGATCTACGTTCCTACCCTCACCATGGTAACCAGGATCTACGTTCCTACCCTCACCGTGGTAACCAGGATCTACGTTCCTACCCTCACCATGGTAACCAGGATCTATGTTCCTACCTTCACCATGGTAACCAGGATTTACATTCCTACCCTCACCATGGCAACCAGGATCTATGTTCCTACCCTCACCATGGTAACCAGGATCTACGTTCCTACCCTCACCATGGTAACCAGGATCTACATTCCTACCCTCACCATGGTAACCAGTATCTATGTTCCTACCCTCACCATGGTAACCAGTATCTATGTTCCTACCCTCACCATGGTAACCAGTATCTATGTTCCTACCCTCACCATGGTAACCAGGATCTATGTTCCTACCCTCACCATGGTAACCAGGATCTACGTTCCTACCCTCACCATGGTAACCAGGATCTACATTCCTACCCTCACCATGGTAACCAGTATCTATGTTCCTACCCTCACCATGGTAACCAGGATCTATGTTCCTACCCTCACCATGGTAACCAGGATCTACATTCCTACCCTCACCATGGTAACCAGGATCTACGTTCCTACCCTCACCATGGTAACCAGGATCTACGTTCCTACCCTCACCATGGTAACCAGGATCTACATTCCTACCCTCACCATGGTAACCAGGATCTATGTTCCTACACTCACCATGGTAACCAGGATCTACGTTCCTACCCTCACCATGGTAACCAGGATCTACGTTCTTACCCTCACTGACTTGGTAACACTGACTTCCTGCCCTGCACACCTGGTGGTCAATATGTGATCAGTAGCCCACGACTGGTTGGGCACTCCAGTTTTAAGGTATCCCGTTCTGAATGTTTCATACCCGTTCTAGTGATGCGTCCGTCGCTCTCCGATCCGTTACACGTTCGTCCTTCAGCAGCGACGTGCAGGATGTACATTTCTCCACACGGCAGGTTATCAATGCTGCAGCTGGTTCCTGATGTGGTGCAGCAGCTGGATCCGCCCATGCTCAACTCCTCCAGCGTGGCCGTGTAGAAGAGCGCTCCGGGAACGGGCGACCAGCTGACCGAGATGCTCCCGTTATTACAGTGAACGAACTCGGCCACGTTCTCCGGAGCACACGGAGCTGCAGAAAAAAAAAAAAAAAAGTGTCAGAATTTGTTTTATTCTTTCTTTCCATCGTTGAAAAGTCTTCAAAGTGTCTTCAGGACAGTGTGTTTGATGATCCAGACGTTTTGACTTCCATCATGAGGGTCTTCAATCAGAAGGAACCGGAGAACTGGTTCTAGATAAACTAACCTGAGTGTGAACCTTGAAGGGGGAGGAGCTTACACCTGTTCACTGTGGTAGAAAAGTTTGGATTAATATTCACTTTGAAAACATTTCAATGACAAAAGGTGTCTTTAATTAACTTGATGATGAAACATGACGTTCTATCTCACGTCCATGGTGTGAGAATCATGTCCCAGTCTGTTCACACACACTCCAACCTCTCAAGAACAAGCAAAGATACATTTTATAAACTCCATCCAAATAAAGCAGCCTCTGTCCTGCGAGCTGCAGGTGCACGATAAGGACATGTTTAGTTTGATCACAGTAATAAATATTAATAAATTATCAGCCTATCAAATGTGAGGGTCAGCCCAACCAAAGTTACATGGCCGGCCCAGCCTAGCAACAAAAAGCCCACCCTGACAACAGGGATCCTTAAAACGTGTGTGTGTGTGAAGTTCGTTGAACTGCTGCTGATCAAAAACTTTAATTTGCATGAACTTCCAAAAAGCTGCAGAATTGAATCTTTTTTACTTTATTAAATTCTATTTTTCTTATTTGTGTGACATCTTATTAAGATAATTCCACCTTCAATCTGCATCTCTTTGATCAGGAGCAGAGGCTCCAGATACAACTTACCTGGAGTTTTAGAATGGCTTTCTCACTTCCTGGTCCAAGGAGAAGGATTCATAATGTGACCAGGCGGGGAGCGCCAGGAAAGCAGAAGCACAGACCTTAAAACCTGGTTTAACATCATCTATTAAAACTAAAAGCGCCAAGATTTTCTAAAGCTCCTGTCTATCCCAGATAGAGTCATGTGACACCTCTACCTGACCTGCACACTGAGGAGCAGAGTCGTTTTTGTGATTCAATCAGAGTCTCCTAGGCCTACTCTCCGAGTGTTAAGATCCTTCCAAACGACTCTTAAGTGTCTTGTTTTAATAACTCAAGCAGAAGGCGTGGTGTCTAGAGACACCTCCACAGGCTTTCAGGTAGTGGTGGTCAATTGACCCCCTCGTGAGGGTTATAGTGTTAAATATGCAGGCTTTAGAAGGGAGTTCATATGTTGGGGTTCAGCCCACCGGGACATCTTCGTCCCGGGTCTGCCATATACGGGCCCACTCATTGTCCTGGGTCCGCTATCTGCGGGAACCTTCTCACCCAGTGGGATTGATGAAGGATGTCCCGTGTCTCTTCAGGGGGAGCCCCATCCCTTGCAGCACAGCGGCGTGCAGGCTGACACCCCACCGTGCAATGCCACTATCATTGTCTATCACGGGGGTTCCACAGTGTGCCTCTCCTTCCCCTCCTCCCCCAGCTTCCCCTTATAAACCAATCAGGTCTTGATCATCAAACACTGTCCTGAAGACACTTTGAAACCTTTTCTACGATGGATCCCTGCTGGACGAATGAAGGACTACACAAACTCTACCTGTTTCAGAGTGCACCGTGTTACTAGGAGCACTGCTGCACTGCTGGTCCACAGCTTTCACCGTGAAGCTCATGTTCTGGCTGCACATCAGCGGAGGCAGGGAACACGATCCGTCCGACGTGGAGTTACAGTCAAACGTCTGGACGTTTCCGTTGCTGCTCGTTGCCGTGACGACGTAGCTTTCCGCTCCGTCGGCTTCGTCGAACATGACCCACGCCGAGTTGGTGAGGCAGTCCATCTCCACCTCCGTCAGGTAAGGAACGCACGGGACTGCAGGTACGAAAGAGTGAAGAGAATATGAGAAAAACTAAATTTACCAGAAGAAGAAGAATTATTAGCTGTTTTACAGAGAGTCAGTGTTTACCTGTTGATCTACGTTCCTACCATCACCATGGTAACCAGGATCTATGTTCCGTCCCTCACCATGGTAACCAGGATCTATGTTCCTACCCTCACCATGGTAACCAGGATCTATGTTCCGTCCCTCACCATGGTAACCAGGATCTACGTTCCTACCCTCACCATGGTAACCAGGATCTACGTTCCTACCCTCACCATGGTAACCAGGATCTACGTTCCTACCTTCACCATGGTAACCAGGATCTACATTCCTACCATCACCATGGTAACCAGGATCTACGTTCCTACCCTCACCATGGTAACCAGGATCTACGTTCCTACCCTCACCATCGTAACCAGGATCTACATTCCTACCATCACCATGGTAACCAGGATCTACGTTCCTACCTTCACCATGGTAACCAGGATCTACATTCCTACCCTCACCATGGTAACCAGGATCTACATTCCTACCCTCACCATGGTAACCAGGATCTACATTCCTACCCTCACCATGGTAACCAGGATCTACATTCCTACCCTCACCATGGTAACCAGGATCTACATTCCTACCCTCACCATGGTAACCAGGATCTACATTCCTACCCTCACCATGGTAACCAGGATCTACATTCCTACCCTCACCATGGTAACCAGGATCTACATTCCTACCCTCACCATGGTAACCAGGATCTACATTCCTACCCTCACCATGGTAACCAGGATCTACGTTCCTACCCTCACCATGGTAACCAGGATCTACATTCCTACCCTCACCATGGTAACCAGTGGTGACTGAAAGTACTAGATCACGGATAAGAGGATCAATAAAATATCAAAACTTTTCTAACGTAATCATTTCTTAAGTGGAATAAAGTTTAAACTATTTGTCCCGCCCACTGCCTCAGCTCATTGGCTGTTGAGATGAACGACAGGTTGTGATGAAAGGTTTGTTGTCGTACCTGTGCTGATGGTTTCCATGGCGCTGTCCCTCCCCACGCAGCCGTTCCTGGACGGTGTGATGGAGACGTTATACTCTGTCCCACACTGCAGATTCCTCAGGTCACAGCTGGTGGCGCTGCTGCAGTTATCTCTGTTCCCATCGTTGTCGGTGGCGGTGACCAGATAAACCACGCCGGGCACGCTGTGGTTCCAGGAAACGTGCACCACGCCGCTGATGCAGTCCACCACAGGATGGAATGAAGGGAGGGGACATGGAGCTGAGGGGTGATAGAAACGAAAATCATTTCCGTGTCAACGTGAACGTAGCAGCTTTATTTTGAAAGTTTTGTAAATGTTTTCCGTTCAGAGGATCCAGTTTGAACCGACCTGTGAGGACCTGCTTCACAGCGCTGACGGAGCCGTTACACCCCTCATCCTGAGCCATGACGGTCACGTTGTAGGTGGTCTGACAGCGCATGTTGTGGACCACACAGTGATGTTTGGAGGTGTTACAGACGCTGACGTGACCCGTACCGCTCACCACGGAGGCTAGGAACTGCCCGAAGTGACCCGATGATTCCCAGGTCACGTTCAGGACACCGGACAGACAGTCCAGGTTGTTCCGGATGTTCAGCGGCACGCACGGAGCTGCAGAAGAAAAACAAGGAGGAATGTTTCTGAGGATCTGATAACCGTCAGTAAAACCAGGGACACCCTGTTCTCCTGCCCAGATGTGTGTTTATCTTCTCACCCGTTTGGATGGTCTGAACCTGACTCCTCGCTCCCATGCAGTTGGCGTCCATGCCGGTGACGTAGACCCGATACCGCTGCCCACACGGCAGCTCTGATACCTGGCAGGAGGTGCTGGTTGTGTTGCAGGACCAGCGTCGCCCATCTACGTTCTCAGCCACGGCGCTGTAGGATACGGAGCCCTGCGAGGCCTGCCACGTCACCGAGATGTTGTTGGATTTACAGGAGAAGCCCACTACCACCTGGGTGGGTGGGCACGGAGCTGCGGAAGAGGAGGTGTGGCATATTATTTACATCCAACATCGAAAAATACACTTTGAAAAACATTTTATTTCTGCTGGAGCTGGACGTGGGCATCAAACACTAAGTCCCCGGGCACACCGCCTGAGTTGGCAGCTGTTAAAGCAATGCCGCATACACTTGGCGGTTATCATGGGCAGTGGTGGATGAAGTACTCACTTTTTGTACTTAAGTAAAAGTACCAATAAAAAAATCTACTTAAGTAAAAGTACAAAAGTAGTTGGTGTAAATTTTACTTTTTAAGTAAAAAGTAAAAGTATTCGATCGTAATTCAAATGTTATTTTTTGTGCTATAGGGTGTCACCATGGTAACCAGGATAAATACTCTGCAGGGGTGTGACCCCCCCCGTCCCTGTCCCGCTTCTTTTGGTCCACAAAAAAAAGAAGAAAGGAAAGGGGACTAGTCAAGCTATCCTCTTAAAGGGCCAGTGTATGGTCCACCAAAATGCAGGAAAATGACTCTTATTTTTTAAAATGTTCTGGGGGGGGGAAAGGGGGAGGCCCCCAGTCACCCTATATTGGCTTTGTCAATGATCTCACGTCCCCGCCCCTCACCCCCATCTCCCCTTCAGAAAATCCTAGAACCGCCCCTGCTCTTGGCGCTGAATGATGCGGAAAATGTTTACGCTCGACTCTGATTTGTCCTCGATTCATGACTTCTTCTTCCGATCAACTACTTTTGATTTTGGCGATGCGGCTTGAAGATGCGCAAAAAAAAAAACTTTATATTTTTTAAATTCCTGAACGAAAATGTAACAAAAACAGACTTTTAAAATGTAGTGAAGTAAAAGTAAAAGTACCGGTCTTAAATTTTACTTAAGTACAGATACACTATTTTTTTTACTTAAGTCCAGTAAAGAAGTACATTTACTTCGTTACATTCCACCACTGGTCGTGGGTAACATCTGGTCGCTCACTGGCAAGATGAAGGAACTGGGGACGCTCGCTCTTACCCAGCGGGAATGTGGACTCATTACGGACTGGTTTTTCAATCGTTCTGATGCCAGCTTTCACATCGTCAAGTGGACCAGGAAGGACATTTTTGACCACCGATGCGTCGCAATCTCTTTCCTTCGGAATCATTTCCTCCCACCTAATCATGCCCTGATTCTGAACACCTGGTTCCAATCCTCTCTCTAATGTCTGCACCTGTGTCTTGTCTTCCCCCTGGTTTTTAAACCCCTGGTGTCAGAATCGTCCCTCAAACACACACACGTCGTCTGTACCCCCCTCTTTCACTCTCACAGGTTTTTAATCAGGATGTTTATGACGTACCGGTGTTAACGCGGCTCCAGCCTTGAGCCGGACTGGGACACACCCGTCCCTGCCCGTCTACGCTGACTTTGTAGCTCTGCCCGCAGCGCAGAGACGTGATGTTACAGGAGGAGGTGTTGGTGGCGCAGGTCTGCAGGTGGGAAACATCGAAAGCAGTCGCCGATGCCGTGTAGTTTAAAATGCCATGACCAGGCGACCAGGACACCACGGCCATGTTGGTTTCACAGACCAGAGAGGTTTTCAGGTTGCTGTGGGGGCACGGACCTGGACGGGTAAACAAACAAACATATTTAATTATGATACATAATAAATAATCCTTGTAGACAATTCTTAAACACCTCCAAGGCCCATGGTACCTGCCCAGAAATGGGTGGAATAGCCCCCGGCAAGTTAGGGTCTGGGTCCTGCTCCAATTAGAGGGGTTAAGTATCTCAGGGTCTTGTTCACGAGTGGGGGAAGCATGGAGCGGGAGATCGACAGGCGGATCAGTGCAGCTGGTTACCATGGTGAGGGTAGGAACGTGGATCCTGGTTACCGCGGTGAGGGTAGGAACATAGATCCTGGTTACCATGGTGAGGGTAGGAACATAGATCCTGGTTACCATGGTGAGAGTAGGAACATAGATCCTGGTTACCATGGTGAGGGTAGGAATGTAGATCCTGGTTACCATGGTGAGGGTAGGAACGTAGATCCTGGTTACCATGGTGAGGGTAGGAACATAGATCCTGGTTACCATGGTGAGGGTAGGAACGTAGATCCTGGTTACCACGGTGAGGGTAGGAACATAGATCCTGGTTACCATGGTGAGGGTAGGAACGTAGATCCTGGTTACCATGGTGAGGGTAGGAACATAGATCCTGGTTACCACGGTGAGGGTAGGAACGTAGATCCTGGTTACCATGGTGAGGGTAGGAACGTAGATCCTGGTTACCATGGTGAGGGTAGTAACGTAGATCCTGGTTACCATGGTGAGGGTAGGAACGTAGATCCTGGTTACCATGGTGAGGGTAGGAACGTAGATCCTGGTTACCATGGTGAGGGTAGGAACGTAGATCCTGGTTACCATGGTGAGGGTAGTAACGTAGATCCTGGTTACCATGGTGAGGGTAGGAATGTAGATCCTGGTTACCATGGTGAGGGTAGGAACGTAGATCCTGGTTACCATGTCGAGGGTAGGAACATAGATCCTGGTTACCATGGTGAGGGTAGTAACGTAGATCCTGGTTACCATGGTGAGGGTAGGAACGTAGATCCTGGTTACCATGGTGAGGGTAGGAACGTAGATCCTGGTTACCATGGTGAGGGTAGGAACGTAGATCCTGGTTACCATGGTGAGGCTAGGAATGTAGATCCTGGTTACCATGGTGAGGGTAGGAATGTAGATCCTGGTTACCATGGTGAGGGTAGGAACGTAGATCCTGGTTACCATGGTGAGGGTAGGAACGTAGATCCTGGTTACCATGGTGAGGGTAGGAATGTAGATCCTGGTTACCATGGTGAGGGTAGGAATGTAGATCCTGGTTACCATGGTGAGGGTAGGAACGTAGATCCTGGTTACCATGATGAGGGTAGGAACGTAGATCCTGGTTACCATGATGAGGGTAGGAATGTAGATCCTGGTTACCATGGTGAGGGTAGGAATGTAGATCCTGGTTACCATGATGAGGGTAGGAATGTAGATCCTGGTTACCATGATGAGGGTAGGAATGTAGATCCTGGTTACCATGGTGAGGGTAGGAATGTAGATCCTGGTTACCATGGTGAGGGTAGGAATGTAGATCCTGGTTACCATGGTGAGGGTAGGAACGTAGATCCTGGTTACCATGATGAGGGTAGGAACGTAGATCCTGGTTACCATGGTGAGGGTAGGAACGTAGATCCTGGTTACCATGATGAGGGTAGGAACGTAGATCCTGGTTACCATGGTGAGGGTAGGAACGTAGATCCTGGTTACCATGATGAGGGTAGGAACGTAGATCCTGGTTACCATGATGAGGGTAGGAATGTAGATACTTAAGTTACTCCACTTGGGGGCAGGACTCTGTCCCAGAGATTGTTTTTACCAAACCTGAGTTTCTCACCTACGGTCAAGGAGATGGTTTCACTACGCGGGCTGGAACAGGTGGCATGGCGAGCCACCACGCTGATGTTATAATCCTGTCCACATGCCAGGTTGGGGAAATGATAATTTGTGTCTGTGACGTTTATCTCGGCGTAATGACCCAGGCTGCCTTGTGCGTAAACGGTGTAGGAAAGGGCGCCGGAAGCTGCGTCCCAAGTCACCACCGTGATGCCGGTGTTGCAGTCCACACGGGCGGTCACATGCTGAGGAACACATGGAGCTAAAAAAAACACAGAAACATCAAAGTTTATTTGTTTTAATCTCTAAAATCACACCTTAGATTTCAATGTTTATGGTAGAGTTTGAGCTGGTAACAGATTACATCACTGGTGCCCAACCAGTAAATCAAGGTCTGCTGGCAACCCGCAGAGTGATTCCAAGTCAACCGCCAGGCGTGTAGGAAGCAGGAAATGTAGGAAGAAGATGCAGGTGTAGCCGAGTGTTTATATTTAAACCAATGGATGGAAACAAGAAGAACAACAAGGAACAATCCACTGTCCTAACACCACTACCATCCACCACTTCCTGTTCTAAACTTATCACAATAAAAGAACTGGAAATACAACTCGTTATTTCCTCCTTTATTCTAATTTTGTGCCTCGAAGATGAAAACAAAAAAACGCTCTCATTGTGGAAATTTCTAGAAGAAATGATGCAGCTTTTAATTTGAAAGTAATGGAGCTGCTGATGTACTGTAGGGGAAAACTATGAGGAGAGCGCCACCTCTGCAAAGTTTCTTTCCTACACCTCAGAAACATTGGCAGGCTCCGCCCCTCACTCACCCACGCCTTTATCTCCTCCAGACTCGACTACTGCAATGCCCTCCTCGTTGGTACACCTGGCAGGAGCCTTGAGAAGCTTCAGCACATCCAAAACTGCGCTGCCAGGCTCCTGACGAGGAGGTGAAAATTTGACCACATCACACCTGTTCTTAAATCACTTCACTGGCTTCCCATCCGTTTCAATCTGCCTCCTCACCTACCAATGTGTCCATGAGAATGCCCCAACTTACCTCACTAAGCTCCTCCCCTCACTTACCTCACTGAGCTCCTCTACCCACTTATCAACCCAAGACACCTTTGCTCAAATTCCACCCACTGCCTCCACCAGCCCAGGACCAGCCTGACCACCCACTGCATCCACCAGCCCAGGACCAGGCTGACCACCCACTGCATCCACCAGCCCAGGACCAGGCTGACCACCCACTGCATCCACCAGCCCAGGACCAGGCTGACCACCCACTGCCTCTACCAGCCCAGGACCAGGCCGACCACCCACTGCCTCCACCAGCCCAGGACCAGGCCGACCACCCACTGCATCCACCAGCCCAGGACCAGGCTGACCACCCACTGCCTCCACCAGCCCAGGACCAGGCTGACCACCCACTGCCTCCACCAGCCCAGGACCAGGCTGACCACCCACTGCCTCCACCAGCCCAGGACCAGGCTGACCACCCACTGCCTCCACCAGCCCAGGACCAGGCTGACCACCCACTGCCTCCACCAGCCCAGGACCAGGCTGACCACCCACTGCCTCCACCAGCCCAGGACCAGGCGGACCACCCACTGCATCCACCAGCCCAGGACCAGGCTGACCACAATGGGGGACAGAGCCTTCCAGGCCGTTACCCCACGACTGTGGAATGAGCTCCCAGAACTCCTCAGGGCCACAAAGTGTGGACACTTTAAAAAAAGGCCTAAAGACATTCATTTTTAAGGCTTTTAATTTTTGATTTTATGATTCTTTGTTTTCAGAATGTAGATTTTAGTTTTTAAAATGTTTTTATTGTTTTTACCTTTCTATGTAACACTTTGAGATTTTTTCTTAAAATGTAAGACGCATCACAAATAAAATGTATTATTATTATTATTATTATAGGATTCCCTCACCCATCAACCAGAGGGTGTCATGAGGGTGGTGGGCGAGGGAATCACATCAACGTGAATTCACGTCTCAGACTCAAATCTCCTATAATGCTAGAAAAAGACGCATTATAGGAGATAATGCTGGGTGGTGCGGGTCCCTCACTTCAGCCAGGTGGCTTCTATGGGTGCCCGTGTCTCTTGGATCTAGGTGAACCCCTGTGGTTTGGTCTCTGCAATCCTGGGCAGGCCATAAATATTTTTTCCCATGTGTTTATCTATTCTGATTGGCTGTAGGGAAAACGCCCACTTAAATCCATTGACGCCCACTTCGGCTTGCCAGAATGACAATGGTGACCTCCACGTCCAGGATAGTTCAGGGAAGATGGCGCCCCCAGGCCCTTACCGGTCTGAAGCTGCCAAACAACGAAGATGGCTGGGTTTGGAGACAGATCAGACAGAACCGGAGAACAGGGGAATATCGGCCAATGGGAATGGTCAGTCTGATTTCCCAATAACATATTCCCTCAGGAACCAAGTGGGAGTCGCCATTGTCATCAGCCAATCAGGAGCCGAATAAATAAGCCAATCAGGAACTGAATAGATTGTGTTATAGATAAACAGATTGGGAAAAAAATGGCAGAGGGAGGCCGACTCCTGGCGTGGATCGATCCGGGTTGACACTTTTTGAAAAAAAAAGAAAGGAAAAAAGTCGCTAAATTTTAGCCACTCTAGCGGCTAGGGCAAGCATGGACAAACTACGGCCCGTAAGCCCCGACTCCCATTCCATTTGCCACATCTTCTTCACCCCCTCCCAAACCGGCGCCTTCGCCTCACCATTAGACAGAGCCATGACCCTCCCTACCCTCTCCGCCACCCTATCCACCTATTCCCACATGACCCAGAACCCACATAAACTCAAACTCCCCTCCCACCACCTCTGATGCCATGCTGAGCACGTGCTTCCTGCGGGTTAGAAACAGGTACAGCCTATGTATGAACATGTGTGGCGGGTGTGTCCGTGTTAAACCCATCATGCTTTACCCGTCTTGATCTGCTGTGAGAATGTGGGCTGGCTGCTGCAGGTGTTGGTGTGCCCCACCACGCTGAAGGTGTACGTCGTCCCGCAGCTCAGCGTAGAGAACGTGCAGTTAGAGTTGGTGGAGTTGCAGGTGGTCATCAAACCCCGCCCGTCTGTTGCCGTCACCACCTGTGTTTGATCCGGTCCAGGGTTTCCCCAGCTGACCGCTGCCACGTTGGTACTACACTGCATGTTCACCGTCACGTCACTCGGCCTGCAGGGAGCTGGTAGGGCAGGAAGCAAACGGGTGAAGTCAGATAGAAACCAGCAGCGGGTATAAAAGCCGTTTTCTACCTGAATGCATCTTGTAGTCGGAGCCTTCCACCGTGCTGCAGTTTACAGATGGCGTGGTGACCACGACGCTGTACAGGACGCCGCATCTCAGACTATGGATGGTGCATTCGGTGGTGGGGGAGTCGCAGGTAGCGCGCGTATCGTCGCTGCCGATGGCGATGGCCGTGTAGGAACCCATATCGCCGACGCTGGCCCGCCACTGGACAGTGAAGGAGTTCTGCCCGCAGTCCAAGTCTGCGCGGACTTGGTCAGGCAGGCAGGGAGCTGAACAGGGGGTAGAGGTCGATATTCAGCGGGCACAAAATGAGAGACATGTATTACAGCAGCAGCCGGGTGGAGGAAAGATGGGCATGGATGTGGGTGGTAGAGTATCTACCTGAGTTAAAGGTAAGTGGAGTTGAAGCGCTGCCGTTGCAGGTTGCCGTGGTAGCGACCACAACGCCGGTGTACTGGTGTCCGCAGTCTGCCTTCACAGAGCAGCTGGTGGTGTTGGTGGTGCATCTGACCACGTGGCCGTGCGTTCCGGTCAGCGTGGCCGTGTAGGAGATGGCGTACTTGCTGGGTGACCACGTCAGAGTCGCCAAGTTTGTTCCACACTCGGTTTTTACCGTCACGTTGGTCGGCGGGCAGGAAGCTGCAAGAATTCAACAAAATAAAACCAGAAGGGTTCAATTAAATAAAACCGGAAGTCAGACGTTAAAAATCCCTTAATGTGAAATTATTACGCTGCATTGCTCGCAGCAGGCATCCATGATGGCGCCAATGGTGGGACTAACTACAGGGGTCAGGTGTCTGGTCTAGGGACACTGAGACATGGGCTCAGCGGTGCGGTGCGGAGCCCCCTAACCCTGAGCCAAAGCCTGCCCAATTCAGATCAAGTCCTGAGGCAGTTTTATAGCAGCCAAACCAGAGAAAACATTCACATAGACGAGGAGAACATGCAAACCACACACAGAAAGGACAGTGTTTTAAGCCTTACCTTCACTCTGGGACTTGAACCCTCACTACGTGCTGCCCACGTAAGGCCACCGTGCCGCCCACTGCGCCACCATGCCGCCTCAGCCTTAAAACATCTGTGATTTTATGTGTTTATTAAAATCTGTTTGTTTACTTTTTTATTTTACACAGTTTTATTTTTTTCTGATTAATGTCTTAAAAAGTTTTTAACGGTTTTAGTTTTTATTTTATTGTTTTAGGCGGCACGGTGGGGCAGTGGGTGGCACAGTGGGTGGCACAGTGCCTTCACAGCAAGAAGGTCGTGGGTCCCTGGCCTTCCCTACTGTCTTTTCTGTGTGTAGTTTGCATGTTCTCCTCATAGTAGAAAAAGTTTCAAAAAAGTCTTCTGGACAGTTTAATTCTTGAACGAGACGTTTTGACTTCCATCTGGAAATCATTTTTAATCTGAATGAAATGGACTGAAAACTGGATCTATTTATACTAACCTGAGTAAAAGGTAAAAAAATAGTAAGAAGGGCTCGACCAATGAGCCTGTGTTACCTATGATGGCCGTGAATGGCTCTTATTGTAACCACAGACCAGTAAGCAAACCTATTATAAAAATGCTAAAAGCCTAGTGAATAGAAATTCCTGCTAACGAGAGGCGTGAAACTGAGACACGAGGTGTCATCTTTAGTCCATGGCTTCAAAAGGCTGCTATAGATACCGGGCAAAACGTATCTAACGCCTCCACTCCGATTCAATGAGGGATTCTCTTTCATCACAAAGATGGCTTCTTTCACCCCTCTTTCAATCTGGTCTGTGGCTACAATAGGAGCCATTCACGGCCATCTTAAGGAACACAGTCTCATTGGTCGAGCCCTTCTTACTATTTTTTTTATCTTTTACTCAGGTTAGTATAAATAGATCCAGTTTTCTGTCCATTTCATTCAGATTGAAAATGATTTCTGGATGGAAGTCGAAACGTCTCGTTGAAGAATTAAACTGTCCAGAAGATTTTTTTGAAACTTTTTCTACTATGGATCACTCCTGGATGAATGAGGGACTACACGGATTTGTTCTCCTCATGTATGTGTGGGTTTTCTCTGGTTTACATTGATTGGCTGCTATAAAACTGCCCTAGGAATTGATCTGACTTGGGCAGGCTTTGGCTCAGGGTTAGTGTGTGTGGCCCCGCGACAGACTGGCGACCTGTTCGGGATGTACCATGCCCCTCGCCCTGAATCAGCCAGTATGGGCTCTGGCACGCCCCGCAACTCCGGGTTGATTGGCCTGGGTGGTGCGGGTCCCTCACTTCAGCCAGGTGGCTTCTATGGGTGCCCGTGTCTCTTGGATCTAGGTGAACCCCTGTGGTTTGGTCTCTGCAGTCCTGGGCAGGCCATAAATATTTTTTCCCATGTGTTTATCTATTCTGATTGGCTGTAGGGAAAACGCCCACTTAAATTCATTGACGCCCACTTCGGCTTGCCAGAATGACAATGGTGACCACCGCGTCCGGGACAGTCCAGGGAAGATGGCGGCTACAGGCCATTCCCGGTTAGAAGCTGCCAAACAACGAAGATGGCTGGGTTCGGAGACAGATCAGACAGGACCGGAGAACTGGGAAATATCAGTCAATGGAAATCAGCATTCTGATTTCCCAATGACGTATTCCTTCAGGAACCAAGTGGGAGTCGCCATTGTCATCAGCCAATCATGAGCCGAATAAATCAGCCAATCAGGAACTGAATAGATTGTATAATAGATGAACAGATTGGGAAAAAAATGGCAGAGGCAGGCTGACTCCTGACGTGGATCGATCCGGGCCGGATGTTAGTTTTATTTTATCGTATTTTGACAACTTTGAACATAATTTCCGAGGTTTTACGAGAAACGACTGTGAATAAAATACTTGTTTGGCTCAGAGACCTGTAAAGGTGGGGACGCGTGGACTGAGGACGCTGGTGCACTCTGCGTTTTTGGCGGCCACGGCGAAGGTATTGAGTTTGCTGCACTGCAGCCCGGTGACCTGCAGGAAGGTCTGAGACGTGGTGTAATTTGCCACGTCGCCGTCGTCCTTCTGTGAAAACACAAAGTACTGCACGCCTGCTTCTGGACTCGTATTCCAGCTCACTGTGATGTCGTTGTTCCCGCAGGCTGTCGTCGTGGCGACGTTTCTGGGAGGACAAATAACTGCAAAACAAAGAGAGAATTTAAAACTTTATTTAAAGTCAAACATAACATGAGCTAGCTAGCCTATACAGCTGAGGGTCTGACCAACGGGGTCTCCGTCATCTCCTCTTTAAGACCCTTCCTGAAGGTGGTGAGTCCACTGGAAGGACGGCTCATGTACCCTGTTAGGGCTGAGCCCATTAGGGCCGCATGGGTAGAAGCCCAGCCACCATCAGTGCCTCCAAATCTGCCCGTAAAAAGGTGGAATGCACTTTGTGTCATGATGCCCCTCTCATCTGGAACACTCAATCCGTCCTATCTGGCCCTCAGCACTAATTTGGCACACTTGGTCCCAATCTCCTGGTGCACCCTGCCTTCCTTCGGAGCTCATAACTCTAGTCCCTCATCCAGCTGAGCTCCATCCCTCTGGTCCCTCATCCAGCTGAGCTCCATCCCTCTGGTCCCTCATCCAGCTGAGCTCCAACCCTCTGATCCCTCATCCAGCTGAGCTCCAACCCTCTGATCCCTCATCCAGCTGAGCTCCAACCCTCTGGTCCCTCATCCAGCTGAGCTCCATCCCTCTGGTCCCTCATCCAGCTGAGCTCCATCCCTCTGATCCCTCATCCAGCTGAGCTCCATCCCTCTGATCCCTCATCCAGCTGAGCTCCATCCCTCTGGTCCCTCATCCAGCCGAGCTCCAACCTTCTGATCCCTCATCCAGCTGAGCTCCAACCCTCTGGTCCCTCATCCAGCTGAGCTCCATCCCTCTGGTCCCTCATCCAGCTGAGCTCCAACCCTCTGATCCCTCATCCAGCTGAGCTCCAACCTTCTGATCCCTCATCCAGCTGAGCTCCATCCCTCTGGTCCCTCATCCAGCTGAGCTCCATCCCTCTGGTCCCTCATCCAGCCGAGCTCCAACCTTCTGATCCCTCATCCAGCTGAGCTCCATCCCTCTGGTCCCTCATCCAGCTGAGCTCCATCGCTCTGGTCCCTCATCCAGCTGAGCTCCATCCCTCTGGTCCCTCATCCAGCTGAGCTCCATCCCTCTGGTCCCTCATCCAGCTGAGCTCCATCGCTCTGGTCCCTCATCCAGCTGAGCTCCATCGCTCTGGTCCCTCATCCAGCTGAGCTCCATCGCTCTGGTCCCTCATCCAGCTGAGCTCCAACCCTCTGGTCCCTCATCCAGCTGAGCTCCAACCTTCTGATCCCTCATCCAGCTGAGCTCCATCCCTCTGGTCCCTCATCCAGCTGAGCTCCATCCCTCTGATCCCTCATCCAGCTGAGCTCCATCCCTCTGGTCCCTCATCCAGCTGAGCTCCAACCCTCTGATCCCTCATCCAGCTGAGCTCCAACCTTCTGATCCCTCATCCAGCTGAGCTCCATCCCTCTGGTCCCTCATCCAGCTGAGCTCCAACCCTCTGATCCCTCATCCAGCTGAGCTCCAACCCTCTGATCCCTCATCCAGCTGAGCTCCATCCCTCTGGTCCCTCATCCAGCTGAGCTCCATCCCTCTGATCCCTCATCCAGCTGAGCTCCAACCCTCTGATCCCTCATCCAGCTGAGCTCCAACCCTCTGATCCCTCATCCAGCTGAGCTCCAACCTTCTGATCCCTCATCCAGCTGAGCTCCAACCCTCTGATCCCTCATCCAGCTGAGCTCCATCCCTCTGGTCCCTCATCCAGCCGAGCTCCAACCTTCTGATCCCTCACCCAGCTGAGCTCCATCCCTCTGGTCCCTCATCCAGCTGAGCTCCATCGCTCTGGTCCCTCATCCAGCTGAGCTCCAACCCTCTGATCCCTCATCCAGCTGAGCTCCATCCCTCTGGTCCCTCATCCAGCTGAGCTCCATCGCTCTGGTCCCTCATCCAGCTGAGCTCCATCCCTCTGGTCCCTCATCCAGCTGAGCTCCATCCCTCTGGTCCCTCATCCAGCTGAGCTCCAACCCTCTGGTCCCTCATCCAGCTGAGCTCCATCCTTCTGGTCCCTCATCCAGCTGAGCTCCAACCTTCTGGTCCCTCATCCAGCTGAGCTCCAACCCTCTGGTCCCTCATCCAGCTGAGCTCCAACCTTCTGGTCCCTCATCCAGCTGAGCTCCAACCTTCTGGTCCCTCATCCAGCTGAGCTCCAACCTTCTGGTCCCTCATCCAGCTGAGCTCCATCCCTCTGGTCCCTCATCCAGCTGAGCTCCATCCCTCTGGTCCCTCATCCAGCTGAGCTCCATCCCTCTGGTCCCTCATCCAGCTGAGCTCCATCTCTCTGATCCCTCATCCAGCTGAGCTCCATCTCTCTGATCCCTCATCCAGCTGAGCTCCAACCCTCTGGTCCCTCATCCAGCTGAGCTCCAACCTTCTGGTCCCTCATCCAGCTGAGCTCCATCCCTTTGGTCCCTCATCCAGCTAAGCTCCATCCCTCTGGTCCCTCATCCAGCTGAGCTCCAACCTTCTGATCCCTCATCCAGCTGAGCTCCAACCCTCTGGTCCCTCATCCAGCTGAGCTCCAACCCTCTGGTCCCTCATCCAGCTGAGCTCCATCCCTCTGGTCCCTCATCCAGCCGAGCTCCAACCTTCTGATCCCTCATCCAGCTGAGCTCCAACCCTCTGGTCCCTCATCCAGCTGAGCTCCATCCCTCTGGTCCCTCATCCAGCTGAGCTCCAACCCTCTGATCCCTCATCCAGCTGAGCTCCAACCTTCTGATCCCTCATCCAGCTGAGCTCCATCCCTCTGGTCCCTCATCCAGCTGAGCTCCATCCCTCTGGTCCCTCATCCAGCCGAGCTCCAACCTTCTGATCCCTCATCCAGCTGAGCTCCATCCCTCTGGTCCCTCATCCAGCTGAGCTCCATCGCTCTGGTCCCTCATCCAGCTGAGCTCCATCCCTCTGGTCCCTCATCCAGCTGAGCTCCATCCCTCTGGTCCCTCATCCAGCTGAGCTCCATCGCTCTGGTCCCTCATCCAGCTGAGCTCCATCGCTCTGGTCCCTCATCCAGCTGAGCTCCATCGCTCTGGTCCCTCATCCAGCTGAGCTCCAACCCTCTGGTCCCTCATCCAGCTGAGCTCCAACCTTCTGATCCCTCATCCAGCTGAGCTCCATCCCTCTGGTCCCTCATCCAGCTGAGCTCCATCCCTCTGATCCCTCATCCAGCTGAGCTCCATCCCTCTGGTCCCTCATCCAGCTGAGCTCCAACCCTCTGATCCCTCATCCAGCTGAGCTCCAACCTTCTGATCCCTCATCCAGCTGAGCTCCATCCCTCTGGTCCCTCATCCAGCTGAGCTCCAACCCTCTGATCCCTCATCCAGCTGAGCTCCAACCCTCTGATCCCTCATCCAGCTGAGCTCCATCCCTCTGGTCCCTCATCCAGCTGAGCTCCATCCCTCTGATCCCTCATCCAGCTGAGCTCCAACCCTCTGATCCCTCATCCAGCTGAGCTCCAACCCTCTGATCCCTCATCCAGCTGAGCTCCAACCTTCTGATCCCTCATCCAGCTGAGCTCCAACCCTCTGATCCCTCATCCAGCTGAGCTCCATCCCTCTGGTCCCTCATCCAGCCGAGCTCCAACCTTCTGATCCCTCACCCAGCTGAGCTCCATCCCTCTGGTCCCTCATCCAGCTGAGCTCCATCGCTCTGGTCCCTCATCCAGCTGAGCTCCAACCCTCTGATCCCTCATCCAGCTGAGCTCCATCCCTCTGGTCCCTCATCCAGCTGAGCTCCATCGCTCTGGTCCCTCATCCAGCTGAGCTCCATCCCTCTGGTCCCTCATCCAGCTGAGCTCCATCCCTCTGGTCCCTCATCCAGCTGAGCTCCAACCCTCTGGTCCCTCATCCAGCTGAGCTCCATCCTTCTGGTCCCTCATCCAGCTGAGCTCCAACCTTCTGGTCCCTCATCCAGCTGAGCTCCAACCCTCTGGTCCCTCATCCAGCTGAGCTCCAACCTTCTGGTCCCTCATCCAGCTGAGCTCCAACCTTCTGGTCCCTCATCCAGCTGAGCTCCAACCTTCTGATCCCTCATCCAGCTGAGCTCCATCCCTCTGGTCCCTCATCCAGCTGAGCTCCATCCCTCTGGTCCCTCATCCAGCTGAGCTCCATCCCTCTGGTCCCTCATCCAGCTGAGCTCCATCTCTCTGATCCCTCATCCAGCTGAGCTCCATCTCTCTGATCCCTCATCCAGCTGAGCTCCAACCCTCTGGTCCCTCATCCAGCTGAGCTCCAACCTTCTGGTCCCTCATCCAGCTGAGCTCCATCCCTTTGGTCCCTCATCCAGCTAAGCTCCATCCCTCTGGTCCCTCATCCAGCTGAGCTCCAACCTTCTGATCCCTCATCCAGCTGAGCTCCAACCCTCTGGTCCCTCATCCAGCTGAGCTCCAACCCTCTGATCCCTCATCCAGCTGAGCTCCAACCCTCTGGTCCCTCATCCAGCTGAGCTCCAACCCTCTGGTCCCTCATCCAGCTGAGCTCCAACCTTCTGGTCCCTCATCCAGCTGAGCTCCAACCCTCTGGTCCCTCATCCAGCTGAGCTCCATCCCTCTGGTCCATCATCCAGCTGAGCTCCAACCCTCCGGTCCCTCATCCAGCTGAGCTCCCCACCCTCACCACCACCATCATGACCCAACGCCGGTGGGACAGACCTATATAACCAGAGTCTGTTTAAAATTAAACTCCCGTTTTTCGTTTATTAATCTCACCTGTTTTGAAGTTAACAGGTGCGCTGGACGGGCTCCTGCACCCCCTCTCTATGGTCGTCACGGTGATGGCGACGGTCTCTCCGCAGTGCAGGTCCGTGAGCTGGCAGGTCGTCCCCGTGGTGGAACAGTTATGGACGTGGGAATCGACGACCGACGGAACGGTCGTCACCGAGTAGAGCTCTGCCTGCAGCGCGGCGTCCCAACTCACATGAGCCACGTTACCGGCGCACTGCAGGCTGGCACGAACGTTAGCGGGAGCACAAGGACCTGATGGAGCAAAGAGAACGTGAGTGTGTGTGTGTGTGTGATAGTGTGTGTGTGTGTGTCTTGTTACCTGCGACGTATGTGAACGGCTGGCTGTCCTGACCCATGCACTGCTCTGAGAACGACTTGACGGTGATGATGTAGGTCTGAGCGCAGTGCATGCTGGGTAACAGGCAGGTGGACGTGTTGGTGCTGCACTGCTTCAGATCTCCGTCTCGGCCCTGAGCCTTCACGTCGTACTTCACCGCTCCAACGCTGCGCTGCCAGCTCACCCGCGCCGTGTTGTTCACACACAGCAGGGACGCGCTCACATTGACGGGCGCACACGGGGCTGATGGGAGAACGAGTGAGTTAGAGGTCAGACGTGGCGTCTCACGCCATCCTGATCTTACCAGTCTGTATTTGGGCATGGCCGGCCTTGCTGCTGTTGCAGCTCCTGGACACAGAAATGACATCCAGGGTGTAGGTGCGGCTGCACCGTAGAGGCGGCAGGGAGCAGTGCGTGTCCTGGTCACTGCTGCAAGAGGCCGTGTGCCCCTCCGACTGGGCGTAGACGTAGAAGCTTTCCCTCCCCAACGCCTCGTCCCAGCTCACCAGGGAGATGCCAGTCTGACAGGAGTAAGATACCTCTACGTTGGCGGGGGTGCAGGGCGCTGTGGGACAGAGCGGGAGGTCGTTAGCGTTAAAGATGGAGATCATAATGAGTCCCATCTCATGCTGATTAATCTCATTGTAAGTTTAGGTATACCCAGTACTGACTATTGCTCATCTCCCTGCCATCCTGAGACAAGAGGGGTGCCCGTATCAAACACTTCCATTGCTATAGCGTAAGTCCTTTTTGAGCCCAACAGGGGAAACATGGGGCTGAGGGTCACCATCATGGGGTTTTTGGTAGCCGTGTTTTGGGCAAACAGCCTATTTTTTTTTAGCCTAACACCCTCTGACGGCTCCTCTGTCTGGTCCTTCCAAGCCTGCCCAGGTTTGCCTCCAGGCTCCACATGCGTACCCCTCTTCCCTAAGTCCTGATTATCTTCAACGGCTCTGCATCAGGGTCCTACACCTCCATCTTCTCCACCTCATGACATCACTTTTTACAAAGTCTTTTCCAACTCCAGTAAATTAAAACCATCCCATAAGAAGAGCTGATTATTGCTCATCCTCTTAACCATTAAATCAGTGTCTTTTAAAAAAACACACACAGGATCGGACTGTGTTGGCGTTTGTTGTCTATCTAGTACCTATCTAGAGCAGGCATGGGCAAACCACAGCCTGCGGACCACATGCAACCCGTTAAACCTTTAAATCCTGCCAAACTTGAAAAAAAAAATTAACCTTGTTAATGTTTTAGTTTTCTGCAATTTTGATGTTTTGTCACTAGATGGTGCCAAAGATACGACAACACTGCTCCCATTAAAATGTGTGTGTCTCTGTGATGCCCATACTGTCAAAATAAACAATGTGCACAGATATGGAAAGCCATCAGGGCCAATACACACACGTAAACAAGCGTGTTAGATGTTAAAACAAACAAAATGTTACATCAAGTGCTTAGTTTTCAGACCTCGCGCTGCTAGATTTAAAATTTAACATCTTGATGTAACATTTAGTGCTTGTTTAAAATTTAGCGTCATTCTATCGGTCTAATCAAGCTGGCACCAAAGCATGCCATCCATCTGATCCTGTCCCGCCCCCTGGTCAAATGTTAGAACTCAATGTGGCCCACTAAACAAAACATTTGCCCAACCCTGACCTAGTATCTGTCTATCATCTATCTACGACATGAAAGGAGGAGGAGCTGATTACCTGTGACTATCTGAAAGCTGGCGCTGGGTTTGCCCGTGCACTGCACGCCCCTCGCCACCGCTTTGACTGTATAGGTGTGCCCACACAGCAGGTTGTGCAGCGTGCAGCTGCTGGCATTGGTGGCGCTGCAGGACAGTGAGTGACCCAGGCTGGACGTGGCCTCCACGCTCACACTGACGGCGTCCTCGTCTTCCATCCAGCTGACCGTCGTGTGGTTGTCGACGCAGTAGTGGGACTGGTTGATGATGACAGGAGGGCAGGGGGCTGCAAGAGGAGGTCAAAGGGTACGTTAACTCTGATTAAAAAAGACTTTTTAACCTGCGACGGCCCTTTAAGAGCGTCATAACGGAGACAGTGGAAGCTGCAGAGTGAGACGCCGTCCTTAACGTTAGAATCCAAACGAATGAAGATGATTAAGTCGCCATTTTCTGCCATTATTAATGCCATGTTGAATCTTTGGCGGCCACTGGTTCAGAGCGGGTTCCCATAACAACCCCTTTGGCAACCAGGAACTAGCTTTTTAAACGTACACACCCCTGCTACCCGAGTCCCTAACCCCTCCATCCTGTATGCGGTCATTGACGCTCACACCCGATGGTCCAAATGCCTACCTGATGCCATTTGGGGGTTCAGGGTCTCACTCGTGGGCACCTCAGTGGGAGTTTAACGTCATCCAGGTGGATGCTCACCTGTCATTAGGCTGGTTCTGGCTAGTACGGAGCTGTTGCACTGCCCGTCTCCGGCCAGCACTGTGATAGTGTGGTTGTCTCCGCACGCCAACCCGTTCAGCTTGCAGGACGTTCCGTTGGAGCTGCAGGAGTGGGTACGCCCGCCAGCCTCGGCCATGACAGTGTAGAAGTTTGCTCCGGCGCTGGAGCTCCAGCTCACCGTCACCTCATCGTTCAGGCAGTTAAGAGAGGCGGAGACATTGGTGGGGTCGCAGGGAGCTGAGGGAGACACGAGGGCTGATTTTAGGAACACATTGACGGATAAATGGACGGATGGATGTTGGACTTGCCCGTTTTCGCCGACACCAGAGCGCTCCTGGAGCTGTTGCAACGCTCATTGATGGCCACCAGAGACAGCGTGTAAGTCTGAGCACACTGCAGGCCGTTGAACCAGCAACTCCTGCTGGTGCTGCTACAGGAAGATGAGAAGTTTCTGGTTCCGGTGAGGGTGGAGACGTAAGAGGTGGCTCCGGCAGCGGCGTCCCAAGAGGCTTGCAGTGTGTTGTTGGAGCACGTCACG
This sequence comes from Neostethus bicornis, assembly GCA_902685375.1. NCBI lineage: Eukaryota > Metazoa > Chordata > Actinopteri > Atheriniformes > Phallostethidae > Neostethus > Neostethus bicornis. Next base: position 31,197,765 of record LR738547.1, on the reverse strand, counting down.
GCAGCTTGGACGTTCTTCGGAACACAGGGGACTGTGGAGAGGAGGGATTAGTGAGCTTTCAATAGATGGAGTGGTGAGGCGTCTGCAATAATTAGGACGATGCATCGATCCGTTCTGGTGAAGAAAGAGCTGAAATGAAAAGTAAAGTTTTCGATTTACCAGTCGATCTATGTTCCTACCCTCACCGTGGTAACCAGGATCTACGTTCCTACCCTCACCATGGTAACCAGGATCTACGTTCCTACCCTCACCGTGGTAACCAGGATCTACGTTCCTACCCTCACCGTGGTAACCAGATACCCTCACCATGGTAACCAGGATCTACGTTCCTACCCTCACCATGGTAACCAGGATCTACGTTCCTACCCTCACCGTGGTAACCAGGATCTACGTTCCTACCCTCACCATGGTAACCAGGATCTATGTTCCTACCCTCACCATGGTAACCAGGATCTACGTTCCTACCCTCACCATGGTAACCAGGATCTACATTCCTACCCTCACCATGGTAACCAGGATCTACGGTCCTACCCTCACCATGGTAACCAGGATCTACGTTCCTACCCTCACCATGGTAACCAGGATCTACGTTCTTACCCTCACAATGATAACCAGGATCTACGTTACCACCCTCACCATGGTAACCAGGATCTACGTTCCTACCCTCACCATGGTAACCAGGATCTACGTTCCTACCCTCACCATGGTAACCAGGATCTACGGTCCTACCCTCACCATAGTAACCAGGATCTATGTTCCTACTCTCACCATGGTAACCAGGATCTATGTTCCTACCCTCACCATGGTAACCAGGATCTATGTTCCTACCCTCACCATGGTAACCAGGATCTACGGTCCTACCCTCACCATGGTAACCAGGATCTATGTTCCTACTCTCACTACAACATCCTGGATACAAGCGGCTGAGTTAAGCTTCCTCTGCAGGGTGGCTGGGCTCTCTCTATGAGGCAGAGGGAGGAGCTCGGAATGTGGGGCAGATTGTTCCAGGCGTCATTGAGAGGGTCCGATGACGTGGGTCATGCTGTCATTTTAACGATGAAAAACAACAAGACACGGTCTATCTTTAGACAATCGATAAATCGAAGGACATGAACCAGCTGTCTGAGATCGAACCGGACAAAAACATCTTGATGGCCGTCTTTGAAAGGATTAAGGGTGGTCTTCTGTCTCCCTGACTCTCTTTGACACTATGTAAGGAAGATGATCATAGATAGCAGGACTCAATTAAACCCGCTCTGGAACTCTGGTGGTATGCTTCCCGGGCACAGCCCCAGTTCTCTGGTTATTGACGTTCCATCGACTTCATTCGGGTTAGAATGCCTCCGAAACGCCTCACTGGTGAGGTGTTCCGTCCCACCAGGAGGAGACCAAGAGGCAGACCCCGGACCTGCTGGAGAGACTATGTCTCCCAGCTGGACAGGGAACACCTCAGGATCTCCTGGGTGAGCTGGAGGATGCAGCCGGGGTGAGAGAACCCTGGGTTGCCCCCGGGCAACCACACCCCAGATAAAGTAAAAGTTTAAGAATTAAAAAGTTTCATACCTGCATTGAGACTCTGGATGGCGCTGCTGCGGCCTTCACACGTGCTGCTGATCGCTTTCACCGACACGCTGTACTGATGCCCACATTGCAGACTCCCCACCTGGCAGCTGGAGCCCTCAGAGGTGCAGCGCAGCACGGTACCGTTAGCTGCTACCGCCGAGGCGCTGTAGTTCACCGGGATGGAGCCGGGGGTCCAGCTAACGCTCAGTGTGTTAGCGCTGCAGTTCAGGATGCTGACAACGTTCTGTACGACACAGGGAGCTGGCGAAGGTAGGACAGGGACACATGGAAATGATTTAACTGGTTGATGAGATGGAAACATGGAGGACTAACGTAAAGGAGGAGGTGTTGGCTCAGTGGTTGAATCTCCACATCTCCGTATGTCCCTGGAGGAGACACCTACCGGTGGTTTGTGTGACCGGCTGACTCTCTGCGCTCCAGCATCCTCCATCTGACGCCGCCACCGTGAAGTTGTAGGTCTTCCCGCAGTGCAGACCAATCAGCTCGCAGCCCGGTCGCACGCCTGCCTCACAGGTCACGTTGTGTCCGTCTGCGCTGATCGCTCGTCCTGCGTACCGCACCGCGTTCAAACTGCTGGTCCAGTTGAGCCATGCCGAGTTGCCGGAGCAGTTAACGGAGACAGTGGGGCGTGCAGGAGGGCAGGGTTCTGCATGGAAGTGGGGCATATAGAAAGAGTCGGGTTAGTGGGTTTGATGCCCTTTACAATGTTTAGCTTCTAGGACCTACGTTCCTACCCTCACCATGGTAACCAGGATCTACGTTCCTACCCTCACCATGGTAACCAGGATCTACATACCTACCCTCACCATGGTAACCAGGATCTACGGTCCTACCCTCACCATGGTAACCAGGATCTACGTTCCTACCCTCACCGTGGTAACCAGGATCTACGTTCCTACCCTCACCATGGTAACCAGGATCTATGTTCCTACCCTCACCATGGTATCCAGGATCTATGTTCCTACCCTCACCATGGTAACCAGGACCTACATTCCTACCCTCACCGTGGTAACCAGGATCTACGTTCCTACCCTCACCATGGTAACCAGGATCTATGTTCCTACCATCACCATGGTAACCAGGATCTACGTCCCTACCCTCACCATGGTAACCAGGATCTATGTTCCTACCCTCACCATGGTAACCAGGATCTACGTTCCTACCCTCACCATGGTAACCAGGATCTACGTTCCTACCCTCACCATGGTAACCAGGATCTACGTTCCTACCCTCACCATGGTAACCAGGATCCCGGATACCAGCAGCTACCGTTCTTTACCTGTTTCCAGTTTGGTCGGGGTGCTCCTGGCGCTGGAGCAGGCGGAGTCCTCGGCCACCACGCTGACGTTGTAGATCTGGCTGCAGGTAAGCCCGCTCAACCTGCAGGACGTGGCGTTAGAAGCACACTGGAACACGTTCCCATGTCCATCCATGGCGGATGTCGAATACGTCCGGGCTCCTCCGCTTGTCGCCCAGGCGACGTCCACGTAGTTCTGACCACAGGTTGCCGTGGTCACGATGCCAGAGGGTACGCACGGAGCTGAGAAGGTGAACATAATCACACGATCAACCGCTTCGTCTGGTTACCTCACCGGTGAGACGTTCCTACCTTGTCTGAAGCTGGTCTGTGACGTGAAGCTGAAGCAGGAGTTTCTGTATGACATCACCTTCACCGTGTAGACCTCGCCACAGCGGCCTGACGTAAACACCAGCCTGGGCGCCGTAGTGTTGTACTGGCTCGTCTGCTGTGCGCTGTCTGTGACCAGCGCCGTGTAGCCGTGTGCGTCGCTGCGCACGGTCCAGCTGACGTTCACCACATTGGATGAACAGTCCACCCTGGTGGTTAAATTTGCTGGTCCACATGGAACTGAGGAGAGAAGCGAGAGATCATGAAACCCTCCTCATCCGGGTCGACCCTAACCCAATGGTGCACCCTGCCTTCCTGCCTAGCTCTTCTTTCTTGCCCCTGATTGTCCTGCTGAGCGCCTATGTCTGGTCCCCTCATCGTACAGCCGAGCTCCATCCCTCTGGTCCCCTCATCCAGCCGAGCTCCATCCCTCTAGTCCCCTCATCCAGCCGGGCTCCATCCCTCTGGTCCCCTCATCGTACAGCCGAGCTCCATCCCTCTGGTCCCCTCATCCAGCCGAGCTCCCTCCCTCTGGTCCCCTCATCCAGCCGAGCTCCATCCCTCTGGTCCCCTCATCCAGCCGAGCTCCATCCCTCTGGTCCCCTCATCCAGCCGAGCTCCCTCCCTCTGGTCCCCTCATCGTCCAGCTGAGCTCCATCCCTCTGGTCCCCTCATCGTCCAGCCGAGCTCCATCCCTCTGGTCCCCTCATCGTCCAGCCGAGCTCCATCCCTCTGGTCCCCTCATCGTCCAGCCGAGCTCCATCCCTCTGGTCCCCTCATCCAGCCGAGCTCCCTCCCTCTGGTCCCCTCATCGTCCAGCTGAGCTCCATCCCTCTGGTCCCCTCATCGTCCAGCCGAGCTCCATCCCTCTGGTCCCCTCATCGTCCAGCCGAGCTCCATCCCTCTGGTCCCCTCATCGTCCAGCCGAGCTCCATCCCTCTGGTCCCCTCATCCAGCCGAGCTCCGTCCCTCTGGTCCCCTCATCGTCCAGCTGAGCTCCATCCCTCTGGTCCCCTCATCGTCCAGCCGAGCTCCATCCCTCTGGTCCCCTCATCCAGCCGAGCTCCATCCCTCTGGTCCCCTCATCCAGCCGAGCTCCCTCCCTCTGGTCCCCTCATCGTTCAGCTGAGCTCCATCCCTCTGGTCCCCTCATCCAGCCGAGCTCCATCCCTCTGGTCCCCTCATCCAGCCGAGCTCCATCCCTCTGGTCCCCTCATCGTCCAGCCGAGCTCCCTCCCTCTGGTCCCCTCATCCAGCCGAGCTCCATCCCTCTGGTCCCCTCATCGTCCAGCCGAGCTCCAGCCCTCTGGTCCCCTCATCCAGCCAAGCTCCATCCCTCTGTTTTAAACCGGCATCACATCTGGTACCTACTTCGCCACCCTCACCACCATTATAACATGCTTTGTAAACATCATACCAGACTGGAGTAGGATGGGCTCAGAGGGCATACTGGAACATGAGCCGTTATGGTGACGAACTGAGACGCTGTAGACCTGACCACACTTCAAATTGGGCACCCTGCAGCTGTTCGTGGTGGAGCTGCAGGTGAGGACGTCCCGGTTTGAGTCCGTCATGGTGGCGCTGAAGGAGTTCATGGAAGGTTGTTTGTTCCAGGAGATCACGGCCTGGTTGGCGGCGCAGTCCAGCATGGCGTTCAGGTTGTCTGGAGGGCAGGACGCTGTGATAGAAGGTAGGAAAGGGACTTTAATGACATTGTGATGTGTAGCGAGAGGAGGGGGGAGGTGGAGGAAAAGCTGGAGACTAGAAAGAAGAGGAATGAAGATTCTCCAGAGTGTGTGGACGAGAGGAGTGAGGTCACAGGGAGGAGAGAGGAAGAAGAGGGAGGAGTTTAAGAACGGAGGACCAATGATCTTCCTCTGCAGGGTGGGCTACAGTGAAGGAAGACATGAAGATAGTTGGTGTGACTGAAGAGGATGCAGGAGATAGGGTTAGATGGAAGAAACTGACTTGATGTGGCGCCCCCTGGAGGGAGATGATGGAAGGAGAAGAAGAAGAAGCCGGTGTCTGGACCGTGTGTTTGAAACGTCTCGATCGTCAAACACACGGTCCACACGACAGTGTCCGAAAATTTGCGAAAAATCACAAAAATTTTTTTTATTAATTTTGCAAAATTTATGAAAATTTGTAAAAATTTGTAAAAAAAAAATAAAAATATATATTTTTTTCATTTTGAAACACTTCTATAATTTTACGCAATTTTCACAAAAATTGGCAAAACAAATGTGTGAAATTTTGCATTTAAAAAAATAAAAATAGCAAAATTGTCAAAATACAAAAAAAAAAATTGCAAAATTTTTGAAAATTTGCGTAAATTCTGAAAATTAAATTTAAAAAATGTAAAAAAAATTGCAAATTTCTACAAATTTTGCAACTTTTTGGAAATTTTCATTTTGTTTTTTCCAATTACTTGCTAATTTATGCTCAAATTCGCAAAAATCTTGAAAAATTGTAGGAATTGTTAAACAAATTTTTGTGTTTTATTTTTTGCATTTTTGCAAATAATTAGAAAAAAAACCCATAAAAATTTACAAAAAGAATTTTTTTTCTTCTCAATTTCCACAAACTTTTGCAAAATTTTGGAACTAAAAGTTAAAAAAAGTTTGAGTTAAAACAAACAAAAAAAAAATCCTCTAAAAACAATTTGAAAAAAAAAATTTTTAACCTCTGGGATGCTTCACCTGTTTCCACGGTAACCACTTCGCTGGCGGAGCTGTTGCACATGAAGTTGGTGGCGATGACCCGGACCTCATAGGTGGTGTTGCACTTCACGCCGCTGATCACGCAGGAGGTTTCTAACGCGTTACAGCTGCGGGTGGAGCCGCGGCTGTCCGTTGCTATGGCGATGTAGAAGCCCGACCCGGTGCTGATCAGCCAGTTGACTTTGATGGAGTCGGTTCCACATTCTTTCTCTGCGGTGACGTTCTGTGGCACGCAGGGCACTGAAAGAAGCGGGGTTCAGAGATCAGAGGCTCGTGTTCTCTCTACAGGTTCCTCTAGCGGTGTCTCACCTGTAGAGGCAGGAGGTGCCAGCATCGGGGGACTGGAGCATTCGTCATCGTGGGCAGTGATGGTGACGGTCAGACTCTCTCCGCAGTTCATCCCGGGCATGGCACAGCTGTTGGACTGCGAGGTACAGCTGTAGTTGCTGTTCCTAATGTTACCCTGCGCTGTTACCGTGTAGCGTAGCGCCCCCCGAGCGTGGTCCCAGGTGCTCAGCAGAACGTCGGAGCTGCAGTTGGCAGTAGTTTCCAGGTATTCGGGCATGCATGGCGCTACAAACATAGAAAACAAGTGTTATTAAGGATCCAGGGTTGGACAAACTATGGCCAACCCGTGGCCTGGTAAGAGTTTTAATCCAGTGTCCTGTCAAATTATGAGGGTAACCAGGATCTACGTTCCTACCCTCACCATGGTAACCAGGATCTATGTTCCTACCCTCATCATGGTAACCAGGATCTATGTTCCTACCCTCACCATGGTAACCAGGATCTATGTTCCTACCCTCATCATGGTAACCAGGATCTACGTTCCTACCCTCACCATGGTAACCAGGATCTATGTTCCTACCCTCATCATGGTAACCAGGATCTATGTTCCTACCCTCACCATGGTAACCAGGATCTATGTTCCTACCCTCACCATGGTAACCAGGATCTATGTTCCTACCCTCATCATGGTAACCAGGATCTACGTTCCTACCCTCACCATGGTAACCAGGATCTATGTTCCTACCCTCATCATGGTAACCAGGATCTATGTTCCTACCCTCACCATGGTAACCAGGATCTACGTTCCTACCCTCACCATGGTAACCAGGATCTATGTTCCTATCCTCACCATGGTAACCAGGATCTACGTTCCTACCCTCACCATGGTAACCAGGATCTACGTTCCTACCCTCACCATGGTAACCAGGATCTACGTTCATACCCTCACAATGGTAACCAGGATCTACGTTCCTACCCTCATCATGGTAACCAGGATCTACGTTCCTACCCTCACCATGGTAACCAGGATCTACGTTCCTACCCTCACCATGGTAACCAGGATCTACGTTCCCTACCCTCACCATGGTAACCAGGATCTATGTTCCTACCCTCACCATGGTAACCAGGATCTACGGTCCTACCCTCACCATGGTAACCAGGATCTACGTTCCTACCCTCACCATGGTAACCAGGATCTACGTTCTTACCCTCACAATGGTAACCAGGATCTACGTTCCTACCCTCACAATGGTAACCAGGATCTACGTTCCTACCCTCACCATGGTAACCAGGATCTACGTTCCTACCCTCACCATGGTAACCAGGATCTACGTTCCTACCCTCACCATGGTAACCAGGATCTATGTTCCTACCCTCACCATGGTAACCAGGATCTACATTCCTACCCTCACCATGGTAACCAGGATCTACGGTCCTACCCTCACCATGGTAACCAGGATCTACGGTCCAACCCTCACCATGTGTTAGAATAATTAAACTGTATATGAGTTATCATGTATTACATATTCTTTATGAGTTGATATGTAATATTCTTTCCATTTTATTGTGGTGTTAACTTTTCCTGTCTCTAAATGCTCTATGTCAAAGGAAGGGTTTTTGACCTGTTCGACCTGAAAAGAATGTTTTAATGAAGAAAACCTTGTTCTTTGATGTTCTTATCATGTTGACATTTAAGTGGTTCCTGTCTCTGTGCTTCTCTCCTTATTAAGAAATAACTTGACTACAGAGTCAGATGTAGACATTAGACTTCCAAAAGCCTAGTGAATAGAAAATACCTGTTAACGAGAGGCGTGAAACTGGGTCACGAGGTGTCATCTTTAGTCCATGGCTTCAAAAGGCTACTGGTATCTACAGCAGCCTTTTGAAGCCATGGACTAAAGATGACACCTTGTGACCCAGTTTCACGCCTCTCGTTAGCAGGAATTTCTATTCACTAGGCTTTTAGCATTTTTATAATAGCGGTCGTTTACTGGTCTGTGGTTACAATAGGAGCCATTCACGGCCATCATAGGTAACACAGGCTCATTGGTCGAGCCCTTCATAGGTAACACAGGCTCATTGGTTGAGCCCTTCATAGGTAACACAGGCTCATTGGTCGAGCCCTTCATAGGTAACACGGGCTCATTGGTCGAGCCCTTCATAGGTAACACGGGCTCATTGGTCGAGCCCTTCATAGGTAACACGGGCTCATTGGTCGAGCCCTTCATAGGTAACACAGGCTCATTGGTCGAGCCCTTCATAGGTAACACAGTCTCATTGGTCGAGCCCTTCATAGGTAACACAGGCTCATTGGTCGAGCCCTTCATAGGTAACACAGTCTCATTGGTCGAGCCCTTCATAGGTAACACAGGCTCATTGATCGAGCCCATCATAGGTAACACAGTCTCATTGGTCGAGCCCTTCATAGGTAACACAGTCTCATTGGTCGAGCCCTTCATAGGTAACACAGTCTCATTGGTCGAGTCCTTCATAGGTAACACAGTCTCATTGGTCGAGCCCTTCATAGGTAACACAGTCTCATTGGTCGAGCCCTTCATAGGTAACACAGGCTCATTGGTCGAGCCCTTCATAGGTAACACAGGCTCATTGGTCGAGTCCTTCATAGGTAACACAGTCTCATTGGTCGAGCCCTTCATAGGTAACACAGTCTCATTGGTCGAGCCCTTCATAGGTAACACAGTCTCATTGATCGAGCCCTTCATAGGTAACACAGGCTCATTGGTCGAGCCCTTCATAGGTAACACAGGCTCATTGGTCGAGCCCTTCATAGGTAACACAGGCTCATTGATCGAGCCCTTCATAGGTAACACAGTCTCATTGGTCGAGTCCTTCATAGGTAACACAGTCTCATTGGTCGAGCCCTTCATAGGTAACACAGTCTCATTGGTCGAGCCCTTCATAGGTAACACAGGCTCATTGGTCGAGCCCTTCATAGGTAACACAGGCTCATTGGTCGAGCCCTTCATAGGTAAAACAGTCTCATTGGTCGAGCCCTTCATAGGTAACACAGTCTCATTGGTCGAGCCCTTCATAGGTAACACAGTCTCATTGATCGAGCCCTTCATAGGTAACACAGTCTCATTGGTCGAGCCCTTCATAGGTAACACAGGCTCATTGGTCGAGCCCTTCATACAGTAGGTAACACAGTCTCATTGGTCGAGCCCTTCATAGGTAACACAGGCTCATTGGTCGAGCCCTTCATAGGTAACACAGGCTCATTGGTCTAGCCCTTCATAGGTAACACAGTCTCATTGGTCGAGTCCTTCATAGGTAACACAGTCTCATTGGTCGAGCCCTTCATAGGTAACACAGGCTCATTGGGCGAGCCCTTCATAGGTAACACAGGCTCATTGGTCGAGCCCTTCATAGGTAACACAGTCTCATTGGTCGAGCCCTTCATAGGTAACACAGTCTCATTGGTCGAGCCCTTCATAGGTAACACAGTCTCATTGATCGAGCCCTTCATAGGTAACAAAGTCTCATTGGTCGAGCCCTTCATAGGTAACACAGGCTCATTGGTCGAGCCCTTCATAGGTAACACAGTCTCATTGGTCGAGCCCTTCATAGGTAACACAGGCTCATTGATCGAGCCCTTCATAGGTAACACAGGCTCATTGGTCGAGCCCTTCATAGGTAACACAGGCTCATTGGTCGAGCCCTTCATAGGTAACACAGTCTCATTGGTCGAGCCCTTCATAGGTAACACAGTCTCATTGGTCGAGTCCTTCATAGGTAACACAGGCTCATTGGTCGAGCCCTTCATAGGTAACACAGGCTCATTGGTCGAGCCCTTCATAGGTAACACAGGCTCATTGGTCGAGCCCTTCATAGATAACACAGGCTCATTGATCGAGCCCATCATAGGTAACACAGGCTCATTGGTCGAGCCCTCCATAGGTAACACAGTCTCATTGGTCGAGCCCTTCATAGGTAACACAGTCTCATTGGTCGAGCCCTTCATAGGTAACACAGGCTCATTGGTCGAGCCCTTCATAGGTAACACAGTCGCATTGGTCGAGCCCTTCATAGGTAACACAGGCTCATTGGTCGAGCCCTTCATAGGTAACACAGTCTCATTGGTCGAGCCCTTCATAGGTAACACAGGCTCATTGGTCGAGCCCTTCATAGGTAACACAGTCTCATTGGTCGAGCCCTTCATAGGTAACACAGGCTCATTGATCGAGCCGTTCATAGGTAACACAGGCTCATTGGTCGAGCCCTTCATAGGTAACACAGGCTCATTGGTCGAGCCCTTCATAGGTAACACAGACTCATTGATCGAGCCCTTCATAGGTAACACAGACTCATTGGTCGAGCCCTTCTTACTATTTTTTTTACCTTTTACTCAGGTTACTATAAATACATCCAGTTTTCAGTCCATTTCATTCAGATTGAAAATGATTTCCTGATGGAAGTCGAAACGTCTCGATCAAGAATTAAACTGTCCAGAAGACTTTTTTGAAACTTTTTCTACTTTAAATTGATCTTCCTCTGCAGGGTGGCTGGGCTCTCTCTCAGAGACAGAGGGTGAAGCTCTGCCATCCCGAATGAGCTCGGAGTAAAACTGTGGCTCCTCCGGATCGATAAAACCAGATGGAGTGGTACGGGCACCTGGTTAGGATGCCTCCCTCACTGGTGAGGTGTTCCGTCTCACCAGGAGGAGACCAAGAGGCAGACCCTGGACCCGCTGGAGAGACTATGTCTCACAGCTGGACAGAGAATACGTCAGGATCCTCCTGGGTGAGATGGAGGATGCAGTCGGGGTGAGAAAAGCCTGGGATTCCTGTTTGAAGTTGTTGCCCCGGCGACCCGGCCACGGAACGGAACATCTCCAAATATAAACCCAAAACATTGAGTATTAAAGGGTTTAAGTAAACCAAAACTAGCTTTGAGTCATAGATATTTTTCTCACCTGTTTGCACGCTTACAGACGAGCTGTGCCCACTGGTGCAGGTGCCGGATATGGAGTAGACAGAGAAGGAATAATGCTGGCCACACTCAGTGTGAGTGAAATAACAGGAGTTATCGATGGTCATGCAGTGTCTGATGTGTCCCTGTGTTTAAAAAAATACAAAGAGAAATGTTCTTATTACAGGTTTATTGATTCAAACAAACAGGTTTATCTATCGCTGAGCTCTACAGCCAGCTTGATCTCTATCCCACCCCAAAACACATCTTTAAAACTCCAAATATGGATCATGCAAATGATGGGATGCATATGTAATGATGTTCGAATGAACCGATGGCTGCTTTTTATTTCTATTTAACCATATTCAAGTTCAAAGCAAAGCTCTGGATTTACCAGTCGAGTTTTAATCCGGTGTCCTGTCAAGTTGTGAGGGTAACCAGGATCTACATTCCTGCCCTCACCATGGTAACCAGGATCTACATTCCTGCCCTCACCATGGTAACCAGGATCTACATTCCTACCCTCACCATGGTAATCAGGATCTACGTTCCTACCCTCACCATGGTAACCAGGATCTACGTTCCTACCCTCACCATGGTAACCAGGATCTACATTCCTGCCCTCACCATGGTAACCAGGATCTACATTCCTACCCTCACCATGGTAACCAGGATCTACGTTCCTACCCTCACCATGGTAACCAGGATCTACATTCCTACCCTCATCATGGTAATCAGGATCTACGTTCCTACCCTCACCATGGTAACCAGGATCTACGTTCCTACCCTCACCATGGTAACCAGGATCTACGTTCCTACCCTCACCATGTTAACCAGGATCGACATTCCTACCCTCACCATGGTAACCAGGATCTACGTTCCTACCCTCACCATGGTAACCAGGATCTACGTTCCTACCCTCACCATGGTAACTAGGATCTATGTTCCTACCCTCCTCATGGTAACCAGGATCTACGCTCCTCCCCTCACCATGGTAACCAGGATCTACGTTCCTACCCTCACCATGGTAACCAGGATCTATGTTCCTACCCTCACCATGGTAACCAGGATCTACATTCCTACCCTCACCATGGTAATCAGGATCTACGTTCCTACCCTCACCATGGTAACCAGGATCTACATTCCTACCCTCACCATGGTAATCAGGATCTACATTCCTACCCTCACCATGGTCACCAGGATCTACGTTCCTACCCTCACCATGGTAACCAGGATCTACGTTCCTACCCTCACCATGGTAACTAGGATCTATGTTACTACCCTCCTCATGGTAACCAGGATCTACATTCCTACTCTCACCATGGTAACCAGGATCTACGTTCCTACCCTCACCATGGCAACCAGGATCTACGTTCCTACCCTCACCGTGGTAACCAGGATCTACGTTCCTACCCTCACCATGGCAACCAGGATCTACGTTCCTACCCTCACCGTGGTAACCAGGATCTACGTTCCTACCCTCACCATGGTAACCAGGATCTATGTTCCTACCCTCACCATGGTAACCAGGATCTATGTTCCTACCCTCACCATGGTAACCAGGATCTACGTTCCTACCCTCACCATGGTAACCAGGATCTACGTTCCTACCCTCACCATGGTAACCAGGATCTATGTTCAAACCCTCACCATGGTAACCAGGATCTACGTTCCTACAGCGTAGGTTACCATGGTGAGGGTAGGAACCTCACCATGGTAACCAGTGTGTATGTGTGGGTTTTCTCTGGTTTCCTCCAAAACCATACATGTCAGGTTGATTGGCTGCTATGAAAAAGCCTCTAGGAATGAGTGTGTGAATGGTGTTCCGTGTGTGTGGCCCCGCAGCAGACTGGTGACCTGTTCGGGGTGGATCCTGCCTCTCGTTTGAAATCAGCCCGGATAGGTCCCGACACCCAAAAGCGTTTCATAAGACGAAACAAAACAAAGTATAAATGGCGTCGTGTGGACGTGGACATAGATTATATCTTGTTTATGTCTGACACCGAGGCTCGACATCGTACCTCGTCGTTGACGGCCTTGGCCATGTAGTAGTCTGCTCCATTCGTCTGATTCCAGGAAAAGATGACCACGTCACTGCTGCACCTCCTCAGCAACATCAGATTCCCAGGAGGACACGGAGCTTTAAAGAAGATGGGTGTAAAACTAGGTTAATTACATCTAATGGAGGTGATTCATCTGGGTCTTTTCATGGTGTTCTAGTTTCACCAACAAACACAAAGACCCAGACAGAGGAGATCACTGAGAGTCCTACTTCTCATAAAACTCACAAAGAAACATGCCAACGTACAAACAAGTAAACACTCCGTCCCACAGGACCTAACACCCATTAAACCAGAGAGAGAAATAAACCTCATCCTGAGAGTTAATCAAAAGTGGGCCGCCGAGCTCCGTATGACGGAGTAGGACCAGGTCTCACTTCGGCCCGTAACCCCCTCCCAACCAGAAAGAAGTGATACGTGAGATCTGGAGATTAATCGCCGGCACAAAACCCTGCCAGGGTGGAGCAGGCACCATTTAAAACATGATGAGCTGGCACCACCGGGTCACATTTCATCTTCTTTTTGTCAATAGAGTTCTTCTTTTTTCACTCTGTTTACAACTTGTTTTCTGTTCCCACTGAAGCAGGGATGGAGACGGAAGGATGGAGAGAGAGAGGGACGGAGGGATGAGAGACGAAGGGGTGGAGAGACGGAGGGATGAGAGACAGAGGGATGAGAGACAGAGGGATGAGAGACAGAGGGATGAGAGACAGAGGGGTGAGAGACAGAGGGATGAGAGACGGAGGGATGAGAGACAGAGGGATGAGAGACAGAGGGATGAGAGACAGAGGGATGAGAGACAGAGGGATGAGAGACAGAGGGATGAGAGACAGAGGGGTGAGAGACAGAGGGATGAGAGACAGAGGGATGAGAGACAGAGGGATGAGAGACAGAGGGATGAGAGACAGAGGGGTGAGAGACAGAGGGATGAGAGACAGAGGGGTGAGAGAAGGAGGGGTGGAGAGACAGAGGGAGGAGAGACAGAGGGGTGGAGAGACGGAGGGATGAGAGACAGAGGGATGAGAGACAGAGGGATGAGAGACAGAGGGATGAGAGACAGAGGGATGAGAGACAGAGGGATGAGAGACAGAGGGATGAGAGACAGAGGGGTGGAGAGACGGAGGGATGAGAGACAGAGGGATGAGAGACGGAGGGATGAGAGACGGAGGGATGAGAGACAGAGGGATGAGAGACAGAGGGGTGAGAGACAGAGGGGTGAGAGAAGGAGGGGTGGAGAGACAGAATGAGAGCCAAGAGGAGAGCTGGAGGATGGGAGCACTTCTGTTGAACTTTGGGCTGCTGGCACGGTGGTGGGTCATCCTGCACACCACCTTGCGGCGAGGGCACCCTCTAAAAGAGACTTGGGGTGTCCTTCGCGGATCCCTCCAGGTGAGAAGACTCCCACAGTCGGCCCTCTCTAATGAACTCCATGTTGATTTTCCGAACGTATAAAATCAAAAATCCAGTTTATTTTTGATGGTTTTGTTTTTTAATCCCTCACCTGTCTCAAAGGTGGTAGACGTGGCGTTCTCCAAATTCCTACAGTTTGCCGACATGGGGGTGACATGCACGACGTAGCTCTCGGCGCACTTTAGCCCGGTGATCATGCAGCCGGAGCTCTGACTCGTGCACGTCGTCTCCGTCCCATCTGATGCTTTGGCCGTGGCCGTGTAGGAGTCGGCTCCAGAAACAAGAGACCAGGACACGTAGGCGACGTTGGTGGTGCAAGTGTAGTCAGCGCTCACGGAGGTCACCGGGAGCAGCTCTGCAGAAACAACCAGAGATGTTCAATATTAACTGTGGAGAGGGCGGAGCCAGTGAGTGTGATGTCACATTAAACGATCAGCATGAGGACAATTCAGTCGCCATTTTTGGACGATACGAACGAACCACTGTGGTAAAGAAAGAGCTGAGCTGAAAAGCAGAGCTCTCAATTTACCAGTAGATATAGGTACGTTCCTACCCTCACCATGGTAACCAGATCTACGTTCCTAACTCACCATGGTAACCAGGATCTACATTCCTACCCTCACCATGGTAACCAGGATCTACGTTCCTACCCTCACCATGGTAACCAGGATCCACATTCCAACCCTCACCATGGTAACCAGGATCCACATTCCAACCCTCACCATGGTAACCAGTGTGGGTGGTGACCGAAAGAATGAGATCACGGATACAAGCGACTGTATTGAGGTTCCTCTGCAGGGTGGCTGGGCTCTCTCTCTCAGAGTTAGATGAGGGCTCTGCCATCTGGGAGAAGCTCGGTGTAAAGCCGCTGAGAAGCCAGATGGGGTGGTTTGCACATCTGGATAGGATGCCTCCCTCTCTGGTAAAGTCTTCCGTCCCACCAGGAGGAGACCTAGAGGTAGACCCCGGACCTGCTGAAGAGACTATGTCTCACAGCTGGACAGGGAACACCTCAGGATCCTTCTGGGTGAGACGGAGGAGGCAGCCGTGGAGTAAAAATCAAATATAATTGAATTGACTCACTGTTGGTGCTGAATGTTGTGTTTGTACCCTCGCTGATCACCACGAACTTGCTGAATGAGGACACTGAGACCAGGTAGTTGGAGCAGGCCTGGATGCCCCCGACATCCAGCCTGGTGTTGGTGACATTATAGAAGGTTGCCTGCTGGACCGGGTAGTTCTGGTTCCACAGGAGAACCTGGTAGAGCAAGACTTGTCCCACCGGCGTCCAGGTCACTCGAATTGTTCCAATCCCTGTTTGCTGAACTGACACATTCGTTGGCGGCGGGAACACTGAACACACACACACACACACACACATCAAAAACATCATCTTCTGAAAAACACCAGAAAACTCGCAACAATTTAATAAAAAACACAGAAAATAACTAATGATTGAAAATAAAAACATGGTTTTAATGGACGTCTTTAAACTGAAGAGGAGCCAGTTTGATTCCCATCATGAGCTCATGCCTAGGTCTCCCTAGAGAAGACACTTAAACCCCAGTTACTCCCACACTGGCGCCGTCAGGGCTGGCTGCTCCGGTGCAATGCAGCATAGTAATATCCCCCTGAGGGATTAATAGAGTAAAATTATTAAAGGTACAATGGCACAGCTGAGGTGTAGAGGGATCCGGTTCTGCTTTTAGCAGATGATGTGATCCTGTTGGTTTCATCAGGCCACAAGTAGAAGAAGCCATGACGGAAATCAGGGCCTCCGAATCAGAGACCATTGTCCATAACCCCTTCAGGTCACGGACAGGGTCCTACCCCAAGCGGAGGAGTTTAAGTATCTCGGGGTCTTGAAACGAGTGGGGGAATGGTGGAGAAGGGGATCGACAGACGGATCGGTGCGATGTCTGCAATAATTAGGACGCTGCATCGATCCGTCGTGGTGAAGTAAGAGCTGAGCCAGAAAGCAAAGCTCTGGATTTACAAGTCGACCTTCACCATGGTAACCAGGATCTACGTTCCTACCCTCAACATGGTAACCAGGATCTACGTTCCTACCCTCACCATGGTAACCAGGATCTACGTTCCTACCCTCAACATGGTAACCAGGATCTACGTTCCTACCCTCACCATGGTAACCAGGATCTACGTTCCTACCCTCACCATGGTAACCAGGATCTACGTTCCTACCCTCACCATGGTAACCAGGATCTACGTTCCTACCCTCACCATGGTAACCAGGATCTACGTTTCTACCCTCAACATGGTAACCAGGATCTACGTTCCCGTCCTCACCATGGTAACCAGGATCTACGTTCCTACCCTCACCATGGTAACCAGGATCTACGTTCCTACCCTCAACATGGTAACCAGGATCTACGTTCCCGTCCTCACCATGGTAACCAGGATCTACGTTCCCACCCTCACCATGGTAACCAGGATCTATATTCCTACCCTCACCATGGTAACCAGGATCTACGTTTCTACCCTCACCATGGTAACCAGGATCTACGTTTCTACCCTCACCATGGTAACCAGGATCTACGTTCCTACCCTCACCATGGTAACCAGGATCTACATTCTACCCTCACCATGGTAACCAGGATCTACGTTCCTACCCTCACCATGGTAACCAGGATCTACATTACTACCCTCACCATGGTAACCAGGATCTATGTTCCTACCCTCACCATGGTAACCAGGATCTGTGTTCCTACCCTCACCATGGTAACCAGGATCTACATTCTACCCTCACCATGGTAACCAGGATCTACGTTCCTACCCTTACCATGGTAACCAGGATCTATGTTCCTACCCTCACCATGGTAACCAGGATCTACGTTCCTACCCTCACCATGGTAACCAGGATCTACGTTCCTACCCTCAACATGGTAACCAGGATCTACGTTCCTACCCTCACCATGGTAACCAGGATCTACGTTCCTACCCTCACCATGGTAACCAGGATCTACGTTCCTACCCTCAACATGGTAACCAGGATCTACGTTCCTACCCTCACCGTGGTAACCAGGATCTACGTTCGTACCCTCACCATGGTAACCAGGATCTATGTTCCTACCCTCACCATGGTAACCAGGATCTACGTTCCTACCCTCACCATGGTAACCAGGATCTACGTTCCTCCCCTCACCATGGTAACCAGGATCTACGTTCCTACCCTCACCATGGTAACCAGGATCTATGTTCCTACCCTCACCATGGTAACCAGAATCCACGTTCTTACCCTCACCATGGTAACCAGGATCTATATTCCTACCCTCACCATGATAACCAGGATCTACGTTTCTACCCTCACCATGGTAACCAGGATCTACGTTTCTACCCTCACCATGGTAACCAGGATCTACGTTCCTACCCTCACCATGGTAACCAGGATCTACGTTCCCGTCCTCACCATGGTAACCAGGATCTACGTTCCCACCCTCACCATGGTAACCAGGATCTATGTTCCTACCCTCACCATGGTAACCAGGATCTACGTTTCTACCCTCACCATGGTAACCAGGATCTACGTTCCTACCCTCACCATGGTAACCAGGATCTACATTCTACCCTCACCATGGTAACCAGGATCTACGTTCCTACCCTCACCATGGCAACCAGGATCTACATTCTACCCTCACCATGGTAACCAGGATCTACATTACTACCCTCACCATGGTAACCAGGATCTATGTTCCTACCCTCACCATGGTAACCAGGATCTGTGTTCCTACCCTCACCATGGTAACCAGGATCTACATTCTACCCTCACCATGGTAACCAGGATGTACGTTCCTACCCTCAACATGGTAACCAGGATCTATGTTCCTACCCTCACCATGGTAACCAGGATCTATGTTCCTACCCTCACCATGGTAACCAGGATCTATGTTCCTACCCTCACCATGGTAACCATAATCACCACAAACTCATCATCATTTGTTTTTGAATCCATTTAAATTTAACCAGGATTGTTAAAGTGGGATGATCCGTGGGGTCTTACAGGTGGTGACGGTTCTGACTTTGCTCCGCCCTCCTGTTCCTCCACGGTTCATCGTGTACAGGTAGCAGTCGTAGTTGGAGGAAGGTTGCAGGTTGGTCACCGTGGCATCGGTACCAGTCAGGGTGAAGTTGAGGGTCCTTCCGGTGACCTGTGAGTAGACCTGGAGCAGGTAGGAATCCGCTGAAGGGACCACATGCCATGTCAGACTGATGGAGGTGCTGGATGAGGACCAACCAGCTGAAAACTGGGCCGTATCCGGTACTGAAGGAGAAAGAGGAAACAATTATTCATTTGATCAGAAAAGAGACATAAATCAGACCTAAAAAGCAGGAGAGATGTTTTAAACAGGGTTTTTCCACCTGTAGTCCCTGATACGGTAGGTTGATGTGGTGAACGGTCATTTCAGCCATGGAGATTTCAGCCAAAAACTGCAACCTAGGATATTTGAGCCACGGTGACTCGGAGATTTCAGCCACGGACATTTGAAGAACTGCAGCCTAGGCTACGCTATTTGAGCCATGGGATAGAAATGACTAAAAGCAATTATTTTCTGTAGTGCAACTGTTTATTTACGATAAAAAATTTTTAGTGTTTATTTACGACAAAATTTTTTTACATAAAATATCAGAATTTTTACATAAAATATCAGAATTTTTACATAAAATATCAGAATTTTTACATAAAATATCAGAATTTTTAAAAAAATATCAGAATTTTTAAAAACATCAGATTTTTTTATTTGAGCCATGGGATAAAAATGACTAAAAGCAATTATTTTCTGTAGTGCAACTGTTTATTTAAGATAAAATCTTTACTTAAAATATCACAATTTTCTACATAAAATAGGTTTTTGGCCCAAATATCCGAGGCTGAAATGTCCTAGAACCCCTTATGTTAGCTCTTGCTAGGCTAGGCGGCTAGTTAACGACGTTCAAATAAAAACATTTAGTTTGGCTGATTTATTTTAAAATGGTGATCCACTATTGTCCTTTTAGACCGATCCGTAAAAAGACAAATATTATCCAAGACTAACGATTATTACACAAGAAAACAAATTTTAAAAAAAAACCGCTGCGTCATGCTCCGCCATCTTGGATTACTCTTAGTTTACGTGCCTTACGTAAAAATAATAACACAGCTTAACCACTAGAGGGTGCTGAAAACTTCTTTTCCTTTTTTTAATGTAGTTTTTAATGCAGAAAAACTACATTACTTTAAAACTTTTAAAGGACAGAACATACGTTTCCATGGAAACATCCTGTTGCTAACTTTAGGACCTGGAGACCCTCACTCATGAACCCGGTGAAATACAGAGAGATCAGTTTGGTGTTCTTCAGCGGCCTGGTTTTGTGGATCCATTCCAGACTTCAGTTTTTAGGTTACCAGGTTGGACACAGTATGACAGGACTGGGATGCAGGTGGATAGGGGTGAGGGGGCATCGAGGTGTTTATACTGCAGCACTTAAAATTACCTTCAGGTATCAATAGTTTTTCAATTCAATTTGGAACACTCCTTCCGTCCTATCCCGCCCTCAGACCTAGTTAGGCACACCTGATCCCAATCCCAAACTGTCTTGTTTCCTTTTGGACTTTTTAACCCCTGGTGTTCCTCTGTTTGAAGTCAGTTTACATGTTATAGAAAAGGTTTCAGTGTCTTCAGGACAGTGTGTGTGAAATGATTTACAGATGGAAGTCGAAACATCTTGATCGTCACATACATTGTCCTTCCAGACACTTTAAGACTTTTCTATGACAATGTTTTTAACTTCAAACAGTGTAGTTTCTTGTTTTCTCAACATTTGCAACAAAGTTTTAGTTAATGCAATTGAGAGCCTAACCCCTACGGTCCCCGTCATCGGCTGCCGCCCACCTCCTCCTTCACCCAACCCCTATGGCCATTCCTGGATGTGGTGAGTCCACTGGAATGCCGATCCGTGTCCCTGTTTGGGCTGAGCCCTACTGCAGGGTGGCTGGTGTCTCACTCTGAGATAGAGGGAGGAGCTCTGCCACCCAGGACGAGCTCGGAGTGGAGCCATTGCTCCTCCGGGTTGAGAGAATCCAGATTGGGGTGATTCAGACATCTGGTTAGGATGCCTTCCTCGCTGGTGAGATGGAAGGAGATCAAGAGGCAGACCCTAAACCTGCTGGAGAGACTATATCTCACAGCTGGCTGGGGAACGACTCAGGATCCTCCTGGGTGAGCTGGAGGATATAGCTGGGGTGAGAGAATTCTGGGCTTCCCATCTGAGGCTGTTGCCCCCGGCGACCCGGCCTCGGATAAGCGGAATTTGACGGAACTGAACTTATTTAATTTTTTAGTCACTCTGGTTGAATCAGATACAATGTTGTCCTTTATCATGAAGTAATCGGGTGTTTAAATTTTCTTAAAATCATCCCTGATTAAACTGTTTAAAGTCGTCTGTATTCCTTTTAAATTATTTCTGTTACTTTATAAAAACATTTCTATAAAGAATTGAAGGATTCTAGGATGGTTCCCTCCTGGATGAATGAGGGACTACTCAGACTTAAACTTACATGTGTAAACCAGAGTGGAGTTCAGACACCTCGGGGTGTAGAAGGAGAAGAGTTTAAGTGTCACTTTATATTCTGTTCCCGCTGACAGACCCTGGACGGTCTTCTCGTTGACGGGTGCGTACACCAGGACGATAACGGGCACCGTTTCCGTGGAATTGACCTTTCGGATGTCCAGCAGATAGGTCGTCGCCTCTGAGCTTGTTTGCCATCTTACAAAGATGTTGGAGGCGTTCAGAGAAACGGCCGATAGGATTTTACATTCTGAAAAAAAAACAACACACAATTCCTCGTTAAGACCTTGTTTACATACGTCGTAATAAAAAAAAAAGACCTGAGCTGAAAAACAAAGCTCTCAATTTACGAGGCGATCTACAGTCCTACCCTCACCATGGTAACCAGGATCTACGTTAATACCCTCACCATGGTAACCAGGATCTACTTTCCTACCCTCACCATGGTAACCAGGATCTACTTTCCTACCCTCACCATGGTAACCAGGATTTACGTTAATACCCTCACCGTCGTAACCAGGATCTACGTTCCTACCCTCACCATGGTAACCAGGATCTACGTTCCTACCCTCACCATGGTAACCAGGATCTACGTTCCTACCCTCACCATGGTAACCAGAATCTACGTTCCTACCCTCACCATGGTAACCAGGATCTACATTCCTACCCTCACCATGGTAACCAGGATCTACGTTCCTACCCTCATCATGGTAACCAGGATCTATGTTCCTACCCTCACCATGGTAACCAGGATCTACGTTCTTACCCTCACCATGGTAACCAGGATCTACTTTCCTACCCTCACCATGGTAACCAGGATCTACTTTCCTACCCTCACCATGGTAACCAGGATCTACGTTCCTACCCTCACCATGGTAACCAGGATCTACGTTCCAACCCTCACCATGGTGACCGAAAGAACGAGATCATGGATACAAAAGGCCAAAATTATATTCCTCTGCAGGGTGGCTGGGCGCTCTCTCAGAGGTACGTTGAAGAGCTCTGGCATCCGGGAGGAGCTCGGAGTAGAGCCGTTGCTCCTCCAGGTCGAGAGAAGCCAGATGCAGTGATTCAGGCATCTGGTTAAGATGCCTCCCTCTCTGGTGAGGTGTTCCATCCCACCAGTAGGAGACCCAGAGGCAGACCCCGGACCTGCTGGAGAGACTATGTCTCCAAGCTGGACAGGGAACACCTCAGGATCCTCCTGTGTGAGCTGGAGGATGCAGCCGGGGTGAGAGAAGCCTGGGCTTCCCGTCCTAGGCTGTTGCCTTGACGTGCCGGCCACGGATAAACGAAAGACGACGGAACAGAACGGACCTTGTTTACACTTTTATCTCAGGAATACACCACAGTCGTCTCATTGAGCTGCTCACAGGTCAAACGAAGGGTTAATTGATCTATTGTCTTACCTTGTGCGTTACTTTGAGGTATCTGTAAATAAAATAAATCAATTAATTATCTGGTTTTTTTTTAATTAAGGAACTCTAATCATTATAAAAGTCCTTTTTACCTGTGTGAGAACCAAAGCTAAAAACCAGCTAACGGCTCCCAACAATCCCATCTTCGACATTGAAAGCAGGATAAAAATTACTTTACTATCTAAGGCAGTCAAATACAAAAGGTGGGCGTCGATCTTCAGAGAGGAATCACACCTGTGCCCAGCAGAGAGCCAATCAGACGTCTAAGAATGTGGGCCAGGTGGTTCCACCCACAGCTTCAGGTACAGAGGAGGATGGATGGAGAAATTAATAGAAAAAAAGGTTTTAAAATTGTGCTAAAACAACATTTTTTTTGTATATTTGTATCAAATTAGACTTTAAATAACGAGAAAAGCGGGTGTAGGGGGACGGGAGGGGTCGTACACGACACACACACCGACACACACTCATAAAACACTCAAAAAATTCAGGATTTCATGAGTTAAATTCATTCTTTATCAGTAAACGTGTAACAA
Organism: Neostethus bicornis; assembly: GCA_902685375.1. Lineage (NCBI taxonomy): Eukaryota > Metazoa > Chordata > Actinopteri > Atheriniformes > Phallostethidae > Neostethus > Neostethus bicornis. The sequence continues at coordinate 31,174,629 of LR738547.1, read as the reverse complement.
ACGTGTTTACAATTATGAACTGCACAATGGCCTCACAGCAAGAAGGTCAGGGGTTCGAGCCCCGGAGTGAGGGGGAGCCTTGAATCACTATCCTTTCCTTTTGTAGTTTACATGTTCTACCTGTGCATGAGTGGGTTTTCTCTGGTTTCCTCTAAAAATATACATGTTAGGTTGATTGGCCCGAGGAATGAGTGTGTGTGTGGATGGTTGAGTGTGTGGTGACTTCAATACTGACCTGTTCAGGGTGTATCCTGTCCTACGTCTGGCCCCTCATCGTCCAGCCGAGCTCCTACGTCTGGCCCCTCATCATCCAGCCGAGCTCCTACATCTGGCCCCTCATCGTCCAGCCGAGCTCCTACGTCTGGCCCCTCATCGTCCAACCGAGCTCCTACGTCTGGCCCCTCATCATCCAGCTGAGCTCCTACGTCTGGCCCCTCATCATCCTAACTAAGCTCCTACGTCTGGTCCCTCATCGTCCAGCCGAGCTCCTACGTCTGGCCCCTCATCATCCAGCCGAGCTCCTACGTCTGGCCCCTCATCGTCCAGCTGAGCTCCTACATCTGGTCAGTCACCCGTCCAGTCAAGCTCCATCTCTCTGGTTCCCTCGACGTTTAGCCGAGGTCTCCCTGCGGTCACTCATCTCGCCAAGTTCTGTCTGGTTCTGCTCACCACCATCATGACAGCTGCTAGAATCAGCAGGGATAGGCTCTGGCAGCGTCCGTGGCGCCATCAGGGATAAACAGTTCAGAAGATGAAACAAAACTTTGGTGATTGAGGACTTTTTGGACGCCATTTAGCTTCATTTTAATGACTTATAAACAAAAAGGAATTCAAACAGGGGTGTTTCTTCCATTTTTAATTCTTTTTATTTATCATCTGCTTTTAAAAAACTTTGAATGTTTCTTTTTTTGTGTAAAAACTTTGTGTTTCATTGTTTTCATAATCTTACATGTTTATTCTTCTCGTTCCCGTCTCTGGTGGCACGCTGCGACCGCACACGTGTTTATAAGTTTCCAGGTTTTATTCATCCTTCTAACAATGGAGGAGAACACAGAGAATGACCTGAACCTCACAGATAATGGTCAGGGAGGGGTCCCACCACAGAGAACACAGGTGCTTCTGAAACTAGAGTCAGGAATGTAATCTTGGGAATCAGGACTTGGTCTAAACAGGACGTAAGAAAACACACGATGCTGGAACGGAGAGGAAGGAAAACCTGGTTTATTTATTTATTTATGAGTTAAACTTAATTAAAACAAAAGATTGAGACATAAAAACGATCCTCAGATCAAATTTAAATCCAGTTAGAATCAGAATCAGAATGCTTTTATTGTCAATGAGAATATCAGAGACTAGGAACTTGCTTTGATACAGGTGTGAAATAATATAAGACAAAAATAATAAAAAATAAAATAAATAAAAATAATTTTAACAAAACAGAGTGCTCAGAAAGAAAAAGAAAAGTAGTGCCATGTCATAGAAAATAATAAAAAATAATAAAGATAGTAAAGTGACAAGAGAGAGGTGATTAAGAGATGTGGGGATCCAGGTTATAAAGTGACTAAGAGATGTGGGGATCCAGGTTATAAAGTGATTAAGAGATGTGGGGATCCAGGTTATAAAGTGACTAAGAGATGTGGGGATCCAGGTTATAAAGTGATTAAGAGATGTGGGGATCCAGGTTATAAAGTGACTAAGAGATGTGGGGATCCAGGTTATAAAGTGACTAAGAGATGTGGGGATCCAGGTTATAAAGTGACTAAGAGATGTGGGGATCCAGGTTATAAAGTGACTAAGAGATGTGGGGATCCAGGTTATAAAGTGACTAAGAGATGTGGGGATCCAGGTTATAAAGTGACTAAGAGATGTGGGGATCCAGGTTATAAAGTGACTAAGAGATGTGGGGATCCAGGTTATAAAGTGACTAAGAGATGTGGGGATCCAGGTTATAAAGTGATTAAGAGATGTGGGGATCCAGGTTATAAAGTGATTAAGAGATGTGGGGATCCAGGTTATAAAGTGACTAAGAGATGTGGGGATCCAGGTTATAAAGTGACTAAGAGATGTGGGGATCCAGGTTACAAAGTGACTAAGAGATGTGGGGATCCACGTTATAAAGTGATTAAGAGATGTGGGGATCCAGGTTATAAAGTGACTAAGAGATGTGGGGATCCAGGTTATAAAGTGATTAAGAGATGTGGGGATCCTGGTTATAAAGTGATTAAGAGATGTGGGGATCCAGGTTATAAAGTGTCTAGGAGATGTGGGGATCCAGGTTATAAAGTGACTAAGAGATGTGGGGTTCAGGTTATAAAGTATTAATTAGACTAACGGCAGAAGGGAAGAAGCTGTTTTTGTGGCGGGACGTTCTGGTCCGAATGGACCGGAGTCTCCTGCCCGAGGGGAGTCGCTCAAAAAGTCCATGTCCAGGGTGGGAAGAGTCAGCTACTATCCGACCTGCACGCCCCCGAGTCCTGGAGACGTACAGGTCTTCGAGGGATGGAAGGCTGCAGCCGATCACCTTCTCTGCAGAGCGCACAATGCGCTGCAGTCTGTGTTTGTCCCTGGCTGTGGCTCCAGCGTACCACACGGTGATGGAGGAGGTGAGGATGGACTCGATGATGGCTTTATAAAACTGCACCAACATTTGTTGGTGCACTTAGACGGGTTTAATGACTGAAAACTCTTCCACCGACAGGCAGAGAATAAACTGACTCAAGTAAACAAGCTGTGGACAAATAAGACCATGTCCACACGGACGCGGGTGTTTTTAAAAACGTATTTCCGCGGAGGAGAAGGTGGCTCAGTGGTTAGAGTGATCACCTGAAGTTAAGCAGAAGTTTGCGGGTTCGCATCTCACTGAGTTCACATCTTAGGTTCTTGGAGAAGACACCTAACCCCTGTTTCTCCCACCATTGGCACCGTCGTAGGTGGCAGCCTGCTGCGGTGAAATGCAGCACACACATTTTCCCGATAATGGATGAATTGTCGTGGTTCCCTCGAGCCACCACCAGAGGGAGCCAGGGACCATCTCACCTTTCCCCCAATTCTGGCTGACTGGAACACCTGCATCTGATTGGAACACCTGCACCTACTCTCCCGGCTGCCTATTTAAAGGCAGCCTCACCAGCCTTCCTTGTCAGGTCTTACTATCACCTCTCCCAGCCAGGTCACCCTGGTTGCCTGACCATGTTTGTTATTTTGGATTTAGTTGGACTTTTGAAAACCTTAAGTTAATCATTTTTTCTTTACAGACTTTCCAGCAATAAGTAAATAAACCATGTTCCAAGTCCTGCATTTGGGTCCTCCTCTTTCCACCGTCCTTCCACATCACGACATGAATAAGTATATTAAAAAACGTAAATCCACTGTCCTCCATTTTAGAAAGAGTCTCACATACACACACAACTGTTTTTAATATGACCACATCCACACCAACCCATATAAATATGGTTATAAGCCTGGAAGCTGGAGCACTCCTTCCCTCCTACCCTGCCCTCAGCCCTAATTTGGCACACCTGGTCCCAATCCCCTGGTGTTTCCCTTTGGAGTATTTCAGTGTTCCTCACTTGCTGACTGGATCTGCTACTCCTCTGATATTTCCACTGGTGCATCCTGCCTTCCTGCCAAGCTCTTCCTTATGGCTCCTCATCGTCCAGCCGAGCTCCTACGTCTGGTCCCTCATCGTCCAGTCGAGCTCCTACGTCTGGTCCCTCATCGTCCAGCCGAGCTCCTACGTATGGTCCCTCATCGTCCAGTCGAGCTCCTACGTCTGGTCCCTCATCGTCCAGTCGAGCTCCTACGTCTGGTCCCTCATTGTCCAGCCGAGCTCCTACGTCTGGCCCCTCATCGTCCAGCCGAGCTCCTACGTCTGGCCCGAGCTCCTACGTCTGGTCCCTCACCGTCCAGCCGAGCTCCTATGTCTGGTCCCTCATCGTCCAGCCGAGCTCCTACGTCTGGTCCCTCACCGTCCAGCCGAGCTCCTATGTCTGGTCCCTCACCGTCCTGCTTAGCTCCTACGTCTGGCCCGAGCTCCTACGTCTGGCCCCTCATCGTCCTGCTGAGCTCCTACGTCTGGTCCTTCATCGTCCTGCTGAGCTCCTACGTCTGGTCCTTCATCGTCCTGCTGAGCTCCTAGGTCTGGTCCTTCATCATCCAGCCGAGCTCCTACGTCTGGTCCCTCACCGTCCAGCCGAGCTCCATCCCTCTGGTCAGTCACCCGTCCAGTCAAGCTCCATCTTTCCGGTCCCCTTGACGTCCAGCCTCAGACGGGAAACCCAGGCTTGAAGGTGGAAATGTAGGACCAGGAGCAACGCCAGTTTCAACCAGATTACTGGAGTTAATCCAGGGTTAGAGATGAGGGGTAGGCTTATGCAGCCTGGAAGACGACGCGAAGGTCGAGACAACACAAGGCTCTGTCGAGGAGGGAAACATCGGAAGTGTGACTCAAGGTGACGTGGAGTGAACAAGACGTGGGGAGGGGTACAAACGATGACATTAAGAAGGAAAACAGACGATGTGGAGGGAAACAGGCATGCCGGCGTTTACTGCTCCATGTTGTCGAAGGGGGAGACATCGGATAGAAAGACTCCTACTGTGGGTCGAGAGCAGCCAGGTGGGGTGGCCCGAGCACCTCACGGGTGAGGTGTTTTGGGCACATCCCACCGGGAGGAAACTCAGAGGCAGACCCTCAACCTGCTGGAGAGACTGTCTCCCAGCTGGACAGGGAACACCTCAGGATCCTCCTGGATGAGCTGCAGGATGCAGCTGGGGTGAGAGAAGCCTGGGCTTCCTATCTGAGGCTGTTGCCTTGACGACCTAGCCCCCGGATAAGCGGAAGCCGACTGAATGGAACGCTCAGAAGCCTGTTAGAGTTGATGTTAATGCTTTGTAAGAAACTGAGGCCAAAAGTCTGGATCTGTCTTTAATTGTCATTCTGTTGTAAAACTTGAGTTTTAACTGTGACGATCGTCTGATTCCCGGCTCCGCTCTATGTAGGCTACATGTTAACCATGAAAAGATCTTTTATCAGGAGAGAATAAAACCTCTCACCTCCTTCTTCTTTATCACCAAATAAAAAGGAAGCCACCAGAAAGGAGATCCGAGCTGTGAATGAAACCGTACCTGCCCCGCTAAACAAAAGAGCAATTTTGAAACAGCAAACAGGGACAAACGATGTGAACGTCCTGGTATTCTTTTGTGTTTTTATGAAATTGATATTTTGTTCTAAAAGAGACACAGTTTCAGGTCACAGCGTCTTCCCACTAAAACAACCTCAATCCTGATTGAGTTATATCCAGTCAGGATCTTTAGGAAAACCAATTTAGGCCGTTTTGTGCTGCCGGATTCAGTCAGTCACCTTCTTATCTGTCTATCCCTTACGGTAGTGATGCCCAACCACTGGGCCGCGGACCGGTACTGGGCCGCACAGAAAGAAGAAATAACTTCCATTATTTCCATTTGGTTTATTATTTGAGCCATAGTTATGTTTTATTTTGAAAAGTCACCAGATTTTCTTCCTTACATACGTCAATGACTCACCAATGACATCATCACGTTAAATTTAAACCCATAAACTAGCAAAATGAGTAAAAAACAAAGATCTACAGGAAGCTTCTTTAAGGGGGGTTCCAGAGTTACGAAGCAGACTGGACTTTAGAAACAATCTTCAGGTTTCAGGTCAAAATGGGACTGTCTGGTTCCAGCAAAACAAACTCAGCACTCTGATTGGTCTAGTCTTACTGTGAAGAATCTAACTAGTATTTTTATTCACCTTGTTTTTAGGATGTCTTTTATTTTGAAGGTAAATTTATTGTTACCATAGCAACCAGAATGTTTCCGTGTTATAAAGACGCTGCTAATAAATTTTCTCGTGAGGATAAAGTGGTTTAAAGCTTGCTTGTCTGATCACTTTTAGACCGGATCGTGGTGCAGAAAAGTGTCCAAAATTGGTAATGTCAATTTTAAGATCATCATCAACCAATAAGGATCACTCAGAGACAAAGGATAAGTTCAAACACATTGCAATGAGGAGAGGGAGAATCTCCAACGCATCTCTGACTCCTCTACCCCGGTACTTCCTTTATTAAAGCAGCAAAAGTCATGAGGGTACAGAATGTTCTGGTTTCAAGACAAGTTGCTCAAAAAGCAGAAGTGTGTAAGTGTCAGACAAGTTGCAGATGTCAAAAGCGGTCATGTGTCGGTGTGAAGAGTTGCTTATGCAGGCAAAAGTTTTAAAATGGTTGACATATTTGACATATTGACAGCCAGGGACAAACACAGACTGCAGCGCATTGTGCGCTCTGCAGAGAAGGTGATCGGCTGCAGCCTTCCATCTCTCGAAGACCTGTACGTCTCCAGGACTCGGGGGCGTGCAGGTCGGATAGTAGCTGACCCTTCCCACCCTGAACATGGACTTTTTGAGCGACTCCCCTCGGGCAGGACGCTCCGGTCCATTCAGAACAGAACGTCCCGCCACAAAAACAGCTTCTTCCCTTCGCCGTTAGTCTAATGAATACTTTATAACCTGAACCCCACATCTCTTAATCACTTTATAACCTGGATCCCCACATCTCTTAGACACTTTATAACCTGGATCCCCACATCTCTTAGTCACTTTATAACCTGGATCCCCACATCTCTTAATCACTTTATAACCTGGATCCCCACATCTCTTAATCACTTTATAACCTGGATCCCCACATCTATTAATCACTTTATAACCTGGATCCCCACATCTCTTAGTCACTTTATAACCTGGATCCCCACATCTCTTATCACTTTATAACCTGGATCCCCACATCTCTTAGTCACTTTATAACCTGGATCCCCACATCTCTTAATCACTTTATAACCTGGATCCCCACATCTCTTAATCACTTTATAACCTGGATCCCCACATCTCTCAATCACTTTATAACCTGGATCCCCACATCTCTTAGTCACTTTATAACCTGGATCCCCACATCTCTTAGTCACTTTATAACCTGGATCCCCACATCTCTTAGTCACTTTATAACCTGGATCCCCACATCTCTTAGTCACTTTATAACCTGGATCCCCACATCTCTTAGTCACTTTATAACCTGGATCCCCACATCTCTTAGTCACTTTATAACCTGGATCCCCACATCTCTTAGTCACTTTATAACCTGGATCCCCACATCTCTTATTCACTTTATAACCTGGATCCCCACATCTCTTAGTCACTTTATAACCTGGATCCCCACATCTCTTAGTCACTTTATAACCTGGATCCCCACATCTCTTAGTCACTTTATAACCTGGATCCCCACATCTCTTAATCACTTTATGACCTGGATCCCCACATCTCTTAGACACTTTATAACCTGGATCCCCACATCTCTTAGTCACTTTATAACCTGGATCCCCACATCTCTTAATCACTTTATAACCTGGATCCCCACATCTCTTAGTCACTTTATAACCTGGATCCCCACATCTCTTAGTCACTTTATAACCTGGATCCCCACATCTCTTAGTCACTTTATAACCTGGATCCCCACATCTCTTAGTCACTTTATAACCTGGATCCCCACATCTCTTAGTCACTTTATAACCTGGATCCCCACATCTCTTAGTCACTTTATAACCTGGATCCCCACATCTCTTAGTCACTTTATAACCTGGATCCCCCACATCTCTTAATAACTTTATAACCTGGATCCCCACATCTCTTAGTCACTTTATAACCTGGATCCCCACATCTCTTAATCACTTTATAACCTGGATCCCCACATCTCTTAATCACTTTATAACCTGGATCCCCACATCTCTTAGTCACTTTAAAACCTGGATCCCCACATCTCTTAGTCACTTTATAACCTGGATCCCCACATCTCTTAGTCACTTTATAACCTGGATCCCCACATCTCTTAGTCACTTTATAACCTGGATCCCCACATCTCTTAATCACTTTATGACCTGGATCCCCACATCTCTTAGACACTTTATAACCTGGATCCCCACATCTCTGAGTCACTTTATAACCTGGATCCCCACATCTCTTAATCACTTTATAACCTGGATCCCCACATCTCTTAGTCACTTTATAACCTGGATCCCCACATCTCTTAGTCACTTTATAACCTGGATCCCCACATCTCTTAGTCGCTTTATAACCTGGATCCCCACATCTCTTAGTCACTTTATAACCTGGATCCCCACATCTCTTAATCACTTTATGACCTGGATCCCCACATCTCTTAGTCACTTTATAACCTGGATCCCCACATCTCTTAGACACTTTATAACCTGGATCCCCACATCTCTGAGTCACTTTATAACCTGGATCCCCACATCTCTTAGTCACTTTATAACCTGGATCCCCACATCTCTTAATCACTTTATAACCTGGATCCCCACATCTCTTAGTCACTTTATAACCTGGATCCCCACATCTCTTATCACTTTATAACCTGGATCCCCACATCTCTTAGTCACTTTATAACCTGGATCCCCACATCTCTTAATCACTTTATAACCTGGATCCCCACATCTCTTAATCACTTTATAACCTGGATCCCCACATCTCTCAATCACTTTATAACCTGGATCCCCACATCTCTTAGTCACTTTATAACCTGGATCCCCACATCTCTTAATCACTTTATGACCTGGATCCCCACATCTCTTAGACACTTTATAACCTGGATCCCCACATCTCTTAGTCACTTTATAACCTGGATCCCCACATCTCTTATTCACTTTATAACCTGGATCCCTACATCTCTTAATCAGTTTATAACCTGGATCCCCACATCTCTTAGTCACTTTATAACCTGGATCCCCACATCTCTTAGTCACTTTATAACCTGGATCCCCACATCTCTTAGTCACTTTATAACCTGGATCCCCACATCTCTTAGTCACTTTATAACCTGGATCCCCACATCTCTTAGTCACTTTATAACCTGGATCCCCACATCTCTTAGTCACTTTATAACCTGGATCCCCACATCTCTTAGTCACTTTATAACCTGGATCCCCCACATCTCTTAATAACTTTATAACCTGGATCCCCACATCTCTTAGTCACTTTATAACCTGGATCCCCACATCTCTTAATCACTTTATAACCTGGATCCCCACATCTCTTAATCACTTTATAACCTGGATCCCCACATCTCTTAGTCACTTTAAAACCTGGATCCCCACATCTCTTAGTCACTTTATAACCTGGATCACCACATCTCTTAGTCACTTTATAACCTGGATCCCCACATCTCTTAGTCACTTTATAACCTGGATCCCCACATCTCTTAGTCACTTTATAACCTGGATCCCCACATCTCTTAATCACTTTATGACCTGGATCCCCACATCTCTTAGACACTTTATAACCTGGATCCCCACATCTCTGAGTCACTTTATAACCTGGATCCCCACATCTCTTAATCACTTTATAACCTGGATCCCCACATCTCTTAGTCACTTTATAACCTGGATCCCCACATCTCTTAGTCACTTTATAACCTGGATCCCCACATCTCTTAGTCGCTTTATAACCTGGATCCCCACATCTCTTAGTCACTTTATAACCTGGATCCCCACATCTCTTAATCACTTTATGACCTGGATCCCCACATCTCTTAGTCACTTTATAACCTGGATCCCCACATCTCTTAGACACTTTATAACCTGGATCCCCACATCTCTGAGTCACTTTATAACCTGGATCCCCACATCTCTTAATCACTTTATAACCTGGATCCCCACATCTCTTAGTCACTTTATAACCTGGATCCCCACATCTCTTAATCACTTTATAACCTGGATCCCCACATCTCTTAGTCACTTTATAACCTGGATCCCCACATCTCTTATCACTTTATAACCTGGATCCCCACATCTCTTAGTCACTTTATAACCTGGATCCCCACATCTCTTAGTCACTTTATAACCTGGATCCCCACATCTCTTAATCACTTTATAACCTGGATCCCCACATCTCTCAATCACTTTATAACCTGGATCCCCACATCTCTTAGTCACTTTATAACCTGGATCCCCACATCTCTTAGTCACTTTATAACCTGGATCCCCCACATCTCTTAATAACTTTATAACCTGGATCCCCACATCTCTTAGTCACTTTATAACCTGGATCCCCACATCTCTTAATCACTTTATAACCTGGATCCCCACATCTCTTAATCACTTTATAACCTGGATCCCCACATCTCTTAGTCACTTTAAAACCTGGATCCCCACATCTCTTAGTCACTTTATAACCTGGATCACCACATCTCTTAGTCACTTTATAACCTGGATCCCCACATCTCTTAGTCACTTTATAACCTGGATCCCCACATCTCTTAATCACTTTATGACCTGGATCCCCACATCTCTTAGACACTTTATAACCTGGATCCCCACATCTCTGAGTCACTTTATAACCTGGATCCCCACATCTCTTAATCACTTTATAACCTGGATCCCCACATCTCTTAGTCACTTTATAACCTGGATCCCCACATCTCTTAGTCACTTTATAACCTGGATCCCCACATCTCTTAGTCGCTTTATAACCTGGATCCCCACATCTCTTAGTCACTTTATAACCTGGATCCCCACATCTCTTAATCACTTTATGACCTGGATCCCCACATCTCTTAGTCACTTTATAACCTGGATCCCCACATCTCTTAGACACTTTATAACCTGGATCCCCACATCTCTTAGTCACTTTATAACCTGGATCCCCACATCTCTTATCACTTTATAACCTGGATCCCCACATCTCTTAGTCACTTTATAACCTGGATCCCCACATCTCTTAATCACTTTATAACCTGGATCCCCACATCTCTTAATCACTTTATAACCTGGATCCCCACATCTCTCAATCACTTTATAACCTGGATCCCCACATCTCTTAGTCACTTTATAACCTGGATCCCCACATCTCTTAGTCACTTTATAACCTGGATCCCCACATCTCTTAGTCACTTTATAACCTGGATCCCCACATCTCTTAGTCACTTTATAACCTGGATCCCCACATCTCTTAGTCACTTTATAACCTGGATCCCCACATCTCTTAGTCACTTTATAACCTGGATCCCCACATCTCTTAGTCACTTTATAACCTGGATCCCCACATCTCTTATTCACTTTATAACCTGGATCCCCACATCTCTTAGTCACTTTATAACCTGGATCCCCACATCTCTTAGTCACTTTATAACCTGGATCCCCACATCTCTTAGTCACTTTATAACCTGGATCCCCACATCTCTTAGTCACTTTATAACCTGGATCCCCACATCTCTTAGTCACTTTATAACCTGGATCCCCACATCTCTTAGTCACTTTATAACCTGGATCCCCCACATCTCTTAATAACTTTATAACCTGGATCCCCACATCTCTTAGTCACTTTATAACCTGGATCCCCACATCTCTTAATCACTTTATAACCTGGATCCCCACATCTCTTAATCACTTTATAACCTGGATCCCCACATCTCTTAGTCACTTTAAAACCTGGATCCCCACATCTCTTAGTCACTTTATAACCTGGATCACCACATCTCTTAGTCACTTTATAACCTGGATCCCCACATCTCTTAGTCACTTTATAACCTGGATCCCCACATCTCTTAGTCACTTTATAACCTGGATCCCCACATCTCTTAATCACTTTATAACCTGGATCCCCACATCTCTTAGTCACTTTAAAACCTGGATCCCCACATCTCTTAGTCACTTTATAACCTGGATCCCCACATCTCTTAGTCACTTTATAACCTGGATCCCCACATCTCTTAGTCACTTTATAACCTGGATCCCCACATCTCTTAGTCACTTTATAACCTGGATCCCCACATCTCTTAGTCACTTTATAACCTGGATCCCCACATCTCTTAATCACTTTATAACCTGGATCCCCACATCTCTTAATCACTTTATAACCTGGATCCCCCACATCTCTTAGTCACTTTATAACCTGGATCCCCACATCTCTTAGTCACTTTATAACCTGGATCCCCACATCTCTTAGACACTTTATAACCTGGATCCCCACATCTCTGAGTCACTTTATAACCTGGATCCCCACATCTCTTAATCACTTTATAACCTGGATCCCCACATCTCTTAGTCACTTTATAACCTGGATCCCCACATCTCTTAATCACTTTATAACCTGGATCCCCACATCTCTTAGTCACTTTATAACCTGGATCCCCACATCTCTTAGTCACTTTATAACCTGGATCCCCACATCTCTTAGTCACTTTATAACCTGGATCCCCACATCTCTTAATCACTTTATGACCTGGATCCCCACATCTCTTAGACACTTTATAACCTGGATCCCCACATCTTTTAGTCACTTTATAACCTGGATCCCAACATCTCTTATTCACTTTATAACCTGGATCCCCACATCTCTTAATCACTTTATAACCTGGATCCCCACATCTTTTAGTCACTTTATAACCTGGATCCCAACATCTCTTATTCACTTTTTAACCTGGATCCCCACATCTCTTAATCACTTTATAACCTGGATCCCCACATCTCTTAGTCACTTTATAACCTGGATCCCCACATCTCTTAGTCACTTTATAACCTGGATCCCCACATCTCTTAGTCACTTTATAACCTGGATCCCCACATCTCTTAGTCACTTTATAACCTGGATCCCCACATCTCTTATTCACTTTATAACCTGGATCCCCACATCTCTTAATCACTTTATAACCTGGATCCCCACATCTCTTAATCACTTTATAACCTGGATCCCCACTTATCTTAGTCACTTTATAACCTGGATCCCCACATCTCTTAGTCACTTTATAACCTGGATCCCCACATCTCTTAGTCACTTTAAAACCTGGATCCCCACATCTCTTAATCACTTTATAACCTGGATCCCCACATCTCTTAGTCACTTTATGACCTGGATCCCCACATCTCTTAATCACTTTATAACCTGGATCCCCACATCTCTTAGTCACTTTATAACCTGGATCCCCACATCTCTTAGACACTTTATAACCTGGATCCCCACATCTCTTAGACACTTTATAACCTTGATCCCCACATCTCTTAGTCACTTTATAACCTGGATCCCCACATCTCTTAATCACGTTATGACCTGGATCCCCACATCTCTTAATCACTTTATAACCTGGATCCCCACATCTCTTAATCACTTTATAACCTGGATCCCCACATCTCTCAATCACTTTATAACCTGGATCCCCACATCTCTTAGTCACTTTATAACCTGGATCCCCACATCTCTTAGTCACTTTATAACCTGGATCCCCACATCTCTTAGTCACTTTATAACCTGGATCCCCACATCTCTTAGTCACTTTATAACCTGGATCCCCACATCTCTTAGTCACTTTATAACCTGGATCCCCACATCTCTTAGTCACTTTATAACCTGGATCCCCACATCTCTTAGTCACTTTATAACCTGGATCCCCACATCTCTTAGTCACTTTATAACCTGGATCCCCACATCTCTTAGTCACTTTATAACCTGGATCCCCACATCTCTTAGTCACTTTATAACCTGGATCCCCACATCTCTTAATCACTTTATGACCTGGATCCCCACATCTCTTAGACACTTTATAACCTGGATCCCCACATCTCTTAGTCACTTTATAACCTGGATCCCCACATCTCTTATTCACTTTATAACCTGGATCCCCACATCTCTTAATCACTTTATAACCTGGATCCCCACATCTCTTAGTCACTTTATAACCTGGATCCCCACATCTCTTAGTCACTTTATAACCTGGATCCCCACATCTCTTAGTCACTTTATAACCTGGATCCCCACATCTCTTAGTCACTTTATAACCTGGATCCCCACATCTCTTAGTCACTTTATAACCTGGATCCCCACATCTCTTAGTCACTTTATAACCTGGATCCCCCACATCTCTTAATAACTTTATAACCTGGATCCCCACATCTCTTAGTCACTTTATAACCTGGATCCCCACATCTCTTAATCACTTTATAACCTGGATCCCCACATCTCTTAATCACTTTATAACCTGGATCCCCACATCTCTTAGTCACTTTAAAACCTGGATCCCCACATCTCTTAGTCACTTTATAACCTGGATCACCACATCTCTTAGTCACTTTATAACCTGGATCCCCACATCTCTTAGTCACTTTATAACCTGGATCCCCACATCTCTTAGTCACTTTATAACCTGGATCCCCACATCTCTTAATCACTTTATAACCTGGATCCCCACATCTCTTAGTCACTTTAAAACCTGGATCCCCACATCTCTTAGTCACTTTATAACCTGGATCCCCACATCTCTTAGTCACTTTATAACCTGGATCCCCACATCTCTTAGTCACTTTATAACCTGGATCCCCACATCTCTTAGTCACTTTATAACCTGGATCCCCACATCTCTTAGTCACTTTATAACCTGGATCCCCACATCTCTTAATCACTTTATAACCTGGATCCCCACATCTCTTAATCACTTTATAACCTGGATCCCCCACATCTCTTAGTCACTTTATAACCTGGATCCCCACATCTCTTAATCACTTTATAACCTGGATCCCCACATCTCTTAGTCACTTTATAACCTGGATCCCCACATCTCTTAATCACTTTATAACCTGGATCCCCACATCTCTTAGACACTTTATAACCTGGATCCCCACATCTCTTAGACACTTTATAACCTGGATCCCCACATCTCTTAATCACTTTCTAACATGGATCCCCACATCTCTTAGTCACTTTATAACCTGGATCCCCACATCTCTTAGACACTTTATAACCTGGATCCCCACATCTCTTAGTCACTTTATAACCTGGATCCCCACATCTCTTAGTCACTTTATAACCTGGATCCCCACATCTCCTAGTCACTTTATAACCTGGATCCCCACATCTCTTAGTCACTTTATAACCTGGATCCCCACATCTCTTAGTCACTTTATAACCTGGATCCCCACATCTCTTAGTCACTTTATAACCTGGATCCCCACATCTCTTAATCACTTTATAACCTGGATCCCCACATCTCTTAGTCACTTTATAACCTGGATCCCCACATCTCTTAATCACTTTATAACCTGGATCCCCACATCTCTTAGTCACTTTATAACCTGGATCCCCACATCTCTTAGTCACTTTATAACCTGGATCCCCACATCTCTTAGTCACTTTATAACCTGGATCCCCACATCTCTTAGTCACTTTATAACCTGGATCCCCACATCTCTTAGTCACTTTATAACCTGGATCCCCACATCTCTTAGTCACTTTATAACCTGGATCCCCACATCTCTTAGTCACTTTATAACCTGGATCCCCACATCTCTTAGTCACTTTATAACCTGGATCCCCACATCTCTTAGTCACTTTATAACCTGGATCCCCACATCTCTTAGTCACTTTATAACCTGGATCCCCACATCTCTTAATCACTTTATGAACCTGGATCCCCACATCTCTTAATCACTTTATAACCTGGATCCCCACATCTCTGAGTCACTTTATAACCTGGATCCCCACATCTCTTAGTCACTTTATAACCTGGATCCCCACATCTCTTAGTCACTTTATAACCTGGATCCCCACATCTCTTAGTCACTTTATAACCTGGATCCCCACATCTCTTAGATCACTTTATAACCTGGATCCCCACATCTCTGAGTCACTTTATAACCTGGATCCCCACATCTCTTAATCACTTTATAACCTGGATCCCCACATCTCTTAGTCACTTTATAACCTGGATCCCCACATCTCTTAATCACTTTATAACCTGGATCCCCACATCTCTTAGTCACTTTATAACCTGGATCCCCACATCTCTTATCACTTTATAACCTGGATCCCCACATCTCTTAGTCACTTTATAACCTGGATCCCCACATCTCTTAGTCACTTTATAACCTGGATCCCCACATCTCTTAATCACTTTATAACCTGGATCCCCACATCTCTTAATCACTTTATAACCTTGATCCCCACATCTCTTAGTCACTTTATAACCTGGATCCCCACATCTCTTAGTCACTTTATAACCTGGATCCCCACATCTCTTAGTCACTTTATAACCTGTATCCCCACATCTCTTAGTCACTTTATAACCTGGATCC
Organism: Neostethus bicornis; assembly: GCA_902685375.1. Taxonomy (NCBI): domain Eukaryota; kingdom Metazoa; phylum Chordata; class Actinopteri; order Atheriniformes; family Phallostethidae; genus Neostethus; species Neostethus bicornis. Next base: position 31,158,489 of record LR738547.1, on the reverse strand, counting down.
CCACATCTCTTAGTCACTTTATAACCTGGATCCCCACATCTCTTAGTCACTTTATAACCTGGATCCCCACATCTCTTATTCACTTTATAACCTGGATCCCCACATCTCTTAGTCACTTTATAACCTGGATCCCCACATCTCTTAGTCACTTTATAACCTGGATCCCCACATCTCTTAGTCACTTTATAACCTGGATCCCCACATCTCTTAATCACTTTATGACCTGGATCCCCACATCTCTTAGACACTTTATAACCTGGATCCCCACATCTCTTAATCACTTTATGACCTGGATCCCCACATCTCTTAGTCACTTTATGACCTGGATCCCCACATCTCTTAGTCACTTTATAAACTGGATCCCCACATCTCTTAGTCACTTTATGACCTGGATCCCCACATCTCTTAATCACTTTATAACCTGGATCCCCACATCTCTTAGACACTTTATAACCTGGATCCCCACATCTCTTATTCACTTTATAACCTGGATCCCCACATCTCTTAATCACTTTATAACCTGGATCCCCACATCTCTTAATCACTTTATAACCTGGATCCCCACATCTCTTAGTCACTTTATAACCTGGATCCCCACATCTCTTAGACACTTTATAACCTGGATCCCCACATCTCTTATTCACTTTATAACCTGGATCCCCACATCTCTTAATCACTTTATAACCTGGATCCCCACATCTCTTAATCACTTTATAACCTGGATCCCCACTTATCTTAGTCACTTTATAACCTGGATCCCCACATCTCTTAGTCACTTTATAACCTGGATCCCCACATCTCTTATTCACTTTATAACCTGGATCCCCACATCTCTTAGTCACTTTATAACCTGGATCCCCACATCTCTTAGTCACTTTAAAACCTGGATCCCCACATCTCTTAATCACTTTATAACCTGGATCCCCACATCTCTTAATCACTTTAAAACCTGGATCCACACATCTCTTAGTCACTTTATAACCTGGATCCCCCACATCTCTTAGTCACTTTATAACCTGGATCCCCACATCTCTTAGTCACTTTATAACCTGGATCCCCACATCTCTTAGTCACTTTATAACCTGGATCCCCACATCTCTTAATCACTTTATAACCTGGATCCCCACATCTCTTAGTCACTTTATAACCTGGATCCCCACATCTCCTAGACACTTTATAACCTGGATCCCCACATCTCTTAGTCACTTTATGACCTGGATCCCCACATCTCTTAATCACTTTATAACCTGGATCCCCACATCTCTTAGTCACTTTATAACCTGGATCCCCACATCTCTTAGACACTTTATAACCTGGATCCCCACATCTCTTAGACACTTTATAACCTTGATCCCCACATCTCTTAGTCACTTTATAACCTGGATCCCCACATCTCTTAATCACGTTATGACCTGGATCCCCACATCTCTTAGACACTTTATAACCTGGATCCCCACATCTCTTAATCACTTTATAACCTGGATCCCCACATCTCTTAGTCACTTTATAACCTGGATCCCCACATCTCTTAGTCACTTTATAACCTGGATCCCCACATCTCTTAGTCACTTTATAACCTGGATCCCCACATCTCTTAACTACTTTATAACCTGGATCCCCACATCTCTTAGACACTTTATAACCTGGATCCCCACATCTCTTAATCACTTTATAACCTGGATCCCCACATCTCTTAATCACTTTATAACCTGGATCCCCACATCTCTTAGACACTTTATAACCTGGATCCCCACATCTCTTAGTCACTTTATAACCAGGATCCCCACATCTCTTAGTCACTTTATAACCTGGATCCCCACATCTCTTAGTCACTTTAAAACCTTGATCCCCATATCTCTTAGTCACTTTATTACCTGGATCCCCACATCTCTTAATCACTTTATAACCTGGATCCCCACATCTCTTAGTCACTTTATAACCTGGATCCCCACATCTCTTAATCACTTTATAACCTGGATCCCCACATCTCTTAATCACTTTATAACCTGGATCCCCACATCTCTTAGTCACTTTATAACCTGGATCCCCACATCTCTTAATCACTTTATAACCTGGATCCCCACATCTCTTAATCACTTTATAACCTGGATCCCCACATCTCCTAATCACTTTATAACCTGGATCCCCACATCTCTTAGTCACTTTATAACCTGGATCCCCACATCTCTTAATCACTTTATAACCTGGATCCCCACATCTCTTAGTCACTTTATAACCTGGATCCCCACATCTCTTAGTCACTTTATAACCTGGATCCCCACATCTCTTAATCACTTTATAACCTGGATCCCCACATCTCTTAGTCACTTTATAACCTGGATCCCCACATCTCTTAGTCACCTCCCTCTTGTCACTTTACTATCTTTATTATTTTTTTATTATTTTCTATGACATGGCACTACTTTTTTTTTTCTTTCTGAGCACTCTGTTTTGTTAAAATTATTTTTATTTATTTTATTTTTTATTATTTTTGTCTTATATTATTGCACACCTGTATCAAAGCAAGTTCCTAGTCTCTGATATTCTCATCGACAATAAAAGCATTCTGATTCTGATATACAGACATGTAGAAAATGGTGGTTATGTGAAAAACACACAATTATATTAAGCTTAAATTTATGCAATGGTATATAGATGGTATATGAGTAACTGTGAACACATGAGTATCTGAGTAAATAAGAATAAATTTCATCTTATGTTACAAAAAGGTTGGTCAACTCTGGCTTACGTGGTTACAGGGGGTGCCGGAGCCCATCCCGGCTGATTCAAGGCGAGGGGCAGGGTACACCCCGAACAGGTCGCCGGTCTGTCGCAGGGCCACACACACACACACACACACACACACACACACACACACACACACTCATTCCTAGGGGCAATCAACCTAGCATATGCTTTTGGAGGTGGGTGGAAACCAGAGTACTCGGAGGAAACCCACACAGATACAGGTAGAACATGCAAACTCCACACAGAAAGGACCGTTTTCCAAGCCTCGTCCCCACCTGGGACTCTACCCACTGTGCCACCGTGCCGCCTCTGCTGGATTCAAATCAGTCATAATTTCTGAAAGTGAAGTCGGTTTGGTTTACGTATGGAAGTGTGACCGGCACCGCTGGTTCAGGACCGAGCGGGGAGCGCCAGGGAAGCAGAAGCACAGACCATGAAACGGTTTTAACATAATTTATTTAAAATATATTAAAATGGCAGGCTTTAAAATAGAGTTCACATGTTGGGGTTCAGTTCACCAACATGGACAACCTCGTCGTCCCGGGTCCGCTCTTTACGGGCCCATTGGGGGAGACGGCAGCTCAGTGGTTAGAGCGTTTGCGCGCGGACTGGAAGTTCGCGGGTTTGTATCCCACAGAGAGCACGTCTAGGGTCCTTGGAGAAGACAAGTAACCCCCGTTTCTCCCACCATTGGCGCCGTTGAAGGGCAGCCTGCTGCGGTGTAAGGAGTGCAGCACGGTGAGGGATGAATAGAGTAATCTGTTATTCATCGTCCTAGGTCCGCTCTTTACGGGCCCATTCGTCGTTCTGTCCTTCACTCATCCAGACACCCGACTGCAGGAGTCTTCTTGCCCGGTAGGATCCGTGAAGGACACCCAGTGTCTCTTTTCAGAGGAGCCCTCGCCGCTTCCCGATGTGCAGGATGACACGCCACCACGCCACCAGCCCATAGTTCAACAGGAGGGCTCCCCACTGTGTGTCTGCTGTTTCTGCTCTATGTAGCTCTCTTCGGGCTCTCCTCTCCCTCTCCACCGGCTCTCTTCCACTCCAACAACGCCCAGTCAAAGTTTGGCTCCACTAGACGCAAGTTTGTGGACACTTGGGTCCGCTAGGCCAACACTGGACGTCAGACGTTGAAGCAGCAATCCATGGCAGTGATCGACTTTGGTTGGCCTTGCCAGGAACACTGGTTTCAGCGATGCCCTGCTAAACCAACGCTCATGTTTTACTATTTTTCCCATTTTGTGCACAGTGACACATGGGGTGCCGGAACCCATCCTGGCTGATCCGAGGCGAGGGCCAGAGTACAGGTTGCCAGTCTATCACAGGGCCACACACACACTCATTCCTAGCAGCCAATCAACCTAACATGTATGTTTTTGGAGAGTGGGAGGAAACCCCTTGCATACACAGAAAGAACATGCAAACTACACACAGAAAAGCCAGTGTTCTGAGCCTTGCTCCCACCTGGGACTTGAACCCCTGACCTTCTTGCTGTAAGGCCACTGTGCTAACCACTGCACCACCGTGCCGCCATGTTTGTAGTTCTATAACTGATAAAAGGAGATCGTCCATGCTGTACTGTTCGGGTGTGTTACATACGTCACGTCCGGTCCCCACCAGAATAAAACGATTGGTTACTACGGTAGGGTGTCATCAATGCAGTGACCGTTGTTTGTGCCCTACATCTGTCATGGTACCAATCTCATCTGGTCCCAATCCCCAGAGGTGCCTTGATTCCCTATGGAGAATTTAAACCCTGGGGTCCCTGACTTCCAGGCTGGATCATCCGTCTGCATCCCCCTTGGCTCCTTGTGCACCCTGCCTTCTTGCTGAGCGTCTCCCATCTGGTCCGCTATCGTCCTGCCGAGCTCCTCCGCCTGGTCCTCCATCACCCAGCCTGGCTCCTACATCTGGCCCCTCATCACCCAGCCTGGCTCCTACATCTGCTCCCTCATCACCCAGCCTGGCTCCTACATCTGGTCCCCCATCACCCAGCCTGGCTCCTACATCTGGTCCTCCATCACCCAGCCTGGCTCCTACATCTGGTCCTCCATCACCCAGCCTGGCTCCTACATCTGGCCCCTCATCACCCAGCCTGGCTCCTACATCTGGTCCCTCATCGTCCTGCTGAGCTCCTACATCTGGTCCTCCATCACCCAGCCTGGCTCCTACATCTGGTCCTCCATCACCCAGCCTGGCTCCTACATCTGCTCCCTCATCACCCAGCCTGGCTCCTACATCTGGTCCCCCATCACCCAGCCTGGCTCCTACATCTGGTCCCCCATCACCCAGCCTGGCTCCTACATCTGGCCCCTCATCACCCAGCCTGGCTCCTACATCTGGTCCTCCATCACCCAGCCTGGCTCCTACATCTGGTCCCTCATTACCCAGCCTGGCTCCTACATCTGGTCCCTCATCGTCCTGCTGAGCTCCTACATCTGGCCCCTCATCACCCAGCCTGGCTCCTACATCTGGCCCCTCATCACCCAGTCGAGCTCCACCCCTCTGGCCCCCTCGACATCCAGCCCAGGTCTCCTTCTGGTCACTCATCTTACCGAGTTCTATCTGGTTCTGCCCGTCTTTGAAAAAACTGGTTTAATCTGGCGTTACTTCTGGGTCCGTCTCACCTCTCACCACCGTCACCATCACTCTGAACTTTATTCGCGCGGACATGGACGTTACATAAGAAGCTATAGAAAGTTAATCCCTGCCTGCCGTGTCCTGTTTGAGCCACAGATCTCCTCAACCTGATAAACTCTTTATGATGGCAGGGCGTCATGCCAACTGAAACCTGCCCTCTGAAACGGAGAAGCAGAGATAACAGCAGATTTTCAAAAGAGGGACGTTTGGATGGATTGTACAAACAACTTCTCTACAGATGGCGCCACCTTGTGTTTGAACCAAACAGTCCCTGTCATTTAGGTTTAAAGTGTGGTTACATGAGAAGAGGTGTTCTCTGTCCAGCTGTGAGACATAGTCTCTCCAGCAGGTCTGGGGTCTGCCTCTGGGTCTCCTCCTGATGGGACAGAATACCTCACCAGCGAGGGAGGCATCCTAACCAGATGCATGAACCACTCCATCTGGGCTCTTCACCCGGAGGAGCAACGGCTCTACTCTGAGCTCCTCCCAGATGGCAGAGCTCCCCTTTTATCTTTGAGAGAGAGCCCATCCACCCTGCAGAGGAAGATCATTTCATCCACTTGTATCTGCGATAGCATTCGTTCGGTCACCACCCACACTGGTTACCATGGTGAGGGTAGGAACGTAGATCCTGGTTACCATGATGAAGGTAGGAACGTAGATCCTGGTTACCATGGTGAGGGTAGGAACGTAGATCCTGGTTACCATGATGAAGGTAGGAACGTAGATCCTGGTTACCATGGTGAGGGTAGCAACGTTGATCCTGGTTACCATGGTGAGGGTAGGAACGTAGATCCTGGTTACCATGGTGAGGGTAGGAACGTTGATCCTGGTTACCATGGTGAGGGTAGGAACGTTGATCCTGGTTACCATGGTGAGGGTAGGAACGTAGATCCTGGTTACCATGGTGAGGGTAGGAACGTAGATCCTGGTTACCATGGTGAGGGTAGGAACGTAGATCCTGGTTACCATGGTGAGGGTAGGAACGTAGATCCTGGTTACCATGGTGAGGGTAGGAACGTAGATCCTGGTTACCATGGTGAGGGTAGGAACGTAGATCCTGGTTACCATGGTGAGGGTAGGAACGTAGATCCTGGTTACCATGGTGAGGGTAGGAATGTAGATCCTGGTTACCATGGTGAGGGTAGAAACGTAGATCCTGGTTACCATGGTGAGGGTAGGAACGTAGATCCTGGTTACCATGGTGAGGGTAGGAACATAGATCCTGGTTACCATGGTGAGGGTAGAAACATAGATCCTGGTTACCATGGTGAAGGTAGGAATGTAGATCCTGGTTACCATGGTGAGGGTAGAAACGTAGATCCTGGTTACCATGGTGAGGGTAGGAATGTAGATCCTGGTTACCATGGTGAGGGTAGGAACATAGATCCTGGTTACCATGGTGAGGGTAGAAACATAGATCCTGGTTACCATGGTGAAGGTAGGAATGTAGATCCTGGTTACCATGGTGAGGGTAGAAACGTAGATCCTGGTTACCATGGTGAGGGTAGGAATGTAGATCCTGGTTACCATGGTGAGGGTAGAAACATAGATCCTGGTTACCATGGTGAGGGTAGAAACATAGATCCTGGTTACCATGGTGAGGGTAGAAACGTAGATCCTATGTCTCCTGAATGTGTGTGTGAATGGGTGAATGTATCCTACAATGTAAAGCCCTCTGAGAATCAACACAGGAATAAAAGAGCAGTAGAAGTAGAGAACATTTATCTTCACCAAGAAAGAAGTTGTACTGATGTCGCCCTCTACTGGTGAGACGTTTACAGTCAATAACACACACACACACACACACACACACACACACACACACACACACACACACACACACACACACACACACACACACACACACACACACACACAGCAGTGATGCTGAGAAGTTTTTATTGAATGAAATTGGTTTAAAACAGAGAAAGAAGAACATGTGATACATCCTGGTTTTTAGAACCAGGAGGTTCTCCTACTTTGGGATGACGTCACTAATCTCCCTTTTTTATTGATAGATTTTAATAAAAACAGTTATTTTTGGACACAAATCATCCGTTTCTGTTGATTTTTTTTACTGTTACTGATTTAATATGGAGTCAAATCTGAATTAATCAGGTTTAACAGATTAATCAATGATTGTTTTGTTGGATTTAAAGTTCTTTTAAGTTGGAATGTGTTGGTTGTTGATCTAAGCTGGTTCTACTGGTGATTCGTTCAGAGTCACTGGAAAAAAAAAAAGATAAACATTGTTAATAAAATATGTTCATTATGTTTAAAAAATAAGAAAAACTTAGAATTTTAATCAGGATTTTAATTGTTTTCAATTTTATGATCCTCACACACACACACACACACACACACACACACACGCTCACATACATACACAGACACTTACACACGCACACACACAGACACTTACACACATACACATTCAAACATACACACAGACACAAACACACACACACACAATTATATTCACATACACACACACACACGCGCTCACATACACACACAGACACTTACACACACACGCACACACACAGACACTTACACACATACACACACACACGCTCACATACACACACAGACACTTACACACACACACGCACACACACAGACACTTACACACATACACATTCAAACATATACACAGACACAAACACACACACACACAATTATATTCACATACACACACACACGCTCCCATACACACACACAGACACACACGCACACACACACACACAATTATATTCACATACACACACATATACACACGCACACACACATGCACACGCACAGACACTTACACACACACACACACACACACACACACACACATACATACACACATGCACACACATTCAAACACACACACACATACAAACACACACACATACATACACACATATCTACATGCACACACATACATATACGGACACTTACACACACACACACACACACACACACACACACACACAGTTATATTCATATACACACATATACATACACACACACATATATACACACACACACACATACACACTCTCACACATACCCACTCTCACACATACACACTCTCACACACACACTCTCACACACACACACATACACACTCTCACACACACACTCTCACACACACACTCTCACACACATACACACTCTCACACACACACTCTCACACACATACACACTCCCACACACACACATTTACACTCTCACACACACACTCTCACACACACACACACTCTCACACACACACACACACACACTCTCACACACACACACACACTCACACACACATACACACTCTCTCACACACACACACACATACAAACACACACACACATACACACTCTCTCACACACACACACACACACTCTCACACACTCACTCTCTCTCACACATACACACTCTCACACACTCTCACACACACACTCTCACACACTCTCACACAAACACTCTCTCTCACACATACACACTCTCACACACTCTCTCACACATACACACATACACACACACTCACACACACACACACATACACACACACACACACACACATACACACACACACACACACACACACACACACAGACTAAATCAAACTCACGTCCTGCTGCTCGATGCTTCGTTTTCCTCTGTAAACAACTGAAAAAAAAAACACAGTGTGTTTTAAAGGAAGTAGATTTTATGATTTAACGAGCTTTGAGTTTCAATACACACCTGTTCCAACACTGGATCCCAAACACGTCACTGTGGAAACACACACACACACACACACAACCTGTTAGGAACTTTAAATCACAGCAGACTCAGTTCAGATTTCAGTTTAACTTGTGGAGACGTTCCTTCAGTCACAACAGGGGACAAGACCGAGGGGTGAACACTGCACAGGGGATCGGAGGGTACCGGCTGCCTGATCTGGACTCGGTCTACAGCTCACGAGTCCAGCAGAAGGCCAGACGTATAGCGACGGACCCCAACCACCCAGGATACGAACTGTACCGTATGTACTTGTCCTATAAGGACCATCAAGACTACCACCTCACCCCTCAGAGCTGTGAAAGTAATCAACCCTCCAGCCTCCATCCCCCTCTGACGCCTCACTAAAGACACTTCAACAGCAATAATCTGAGGAAGCTGAGGTCCTTCAATGTGTGCAGCAAGATCCTGGAGACCTTCTATCAGTCTGTGGTGGAGACCTTCTATCAGTCTGTGGTGGAGACCTTCTATCAGTCTGTGGTGGAGACCTTCTATCAGTCTGTGGTGGAGACCTTCTATCAGTCTGTGATGGAGACCTTCTACCAGTCTGTGGTGGAGACCTTCTATCAGTCTGTGGTGGAGACCTTCTACCAGTCTGTGGTGGAGACCTTCTACCAGTCTGTGGTGGAGACCTTCTACCAGTCTGTGGTGGAGACCTTCTACCAGTCTGTGGTGGAGACCTTCTACCAGTCTGTGGTGGAGACCTTCTACCAGTCTGTGGTGGAGACCTTCTACCAGTCTGTGGTGGAGACCTTCTATCAGTCTGTGGTGGAGACCTTCTACCAGTCTGTGGTGGAGACCTTCTACCAGTCTGTGGTGGAGACCTTCTACCAGTCTGTGGTGGAGACCTTCTACCAGTCTGTGGTGGAGACCTTCTATCAGTCTGTGGTGGAGACCTTCTATCAGTCTGTGGTGGAGACCTTCTACCAGTCTGTGGTGGAGACCTTCTACCAGTCTGTGGTGGAGACCTTCTACCAGTCTGTGGTGGAGACCTTCTATCAGTCTGTGGTGGAGACCTTCTATCAGTCTGTGGTGGAGACCTTCTATCAGTCTGTGGTGGAGACCTTCTATCAGTCTGTGGTGGAGACCTTCTATCAGTCTGTGGTGGAGACCTTCTATCAGTCTGTGGTGGAGACCTTCTATCAGTCTGTGGTGGAGACCTTCTATCAGTCTGTGGTGGAGACCTTCTATCAGTCTGTGGTGGAGACCTTCTATCAGTCTGTGGTGGAGACCTTCTACCAGTCTGTGGTGGAGACCTTCTATCAGTCTGTGGTGGAGACCTTCTATCAGTCTGTGGTGGCCAGCACCTTGTTCTTCTCTGTCATCTGCTGGGGAGCGGCATCGCAGCCAGTGACACCAACAGACTGAATAAACTAATCAGACTGGCTGGCTCTGTCATTGGCAGCAAACAGGACTCACTTGAGGCAGTGGTGAAGAGGAGGTTACTGAACAAACTTTTATCCATCATGGACAACCCTGACCATCCTCTCTACCATCATGGATAAGCCTGACCATCCTCTCTACCATCATGGGTAACCCTGACCATCCTCTCTACCATCATGGGTAACCCTGACCATCCTCTCTACCATCATGGGTAACCCTGACCATCCTCTCTACCATCATGGATAACCCTGACCATCCTCTCTACCATCATGTATAACCCTGACCATCCTCTCTACCATCATGGATAACCCTGACCATCCTCTCTACCATCATGGATAACCCTGACCATCCTCTCTACCATCATGGATAACCCTGACCATCCTCTCTACCATCATGGATAACCCTGACCATCCTCTCTACCATCATGGATAACCCTGACCATCCTCTCTACCATCATGGATAACCCTGACCATCCTCTCTACCATCATGGATAACCCTGACCATCCTCTCTACCATCATGGATAACCCTGACCATCCTCTCTACCCACTCCTGGACGAACAGCGGAGCTCCTTCTCCAAGAGGCTCAGACAGCTCCGCTCGAGAACATCTCGTTACCGGAGGTCTTTCTTTCTGTACCTGATCGGGCTCTACAACGACTCACTTAGCAGATAGGAAGTTGTTGCTGTGACACACAAATTTCCCATGTGTGGGATCATTAAAGTAGATTCTGATTCACTATAATTTATTCTGTGAGAATCCCAGCCAGCGTCGTGTCGATTGTTACTGGTTTTATTTATCTCTACTTTTTAAATACATTGATCCCTCGTTATAACAGTTTAATTTTCACGGTTTCCCTACTTCACAAATTTGCATCGTGCATTCTGATTGGCTGAAAAGTCACTCCTCTTCTTCTCTATCCGTGCATCAATAACGCTGCGGTTTAATTTGTACACGTATGTAAAACAGCTTGACACATTTATATTACGTACGCGCAAATTCCACGTGTTCACCGCAGGGTTCAAAAGAAGAAAACCGTACAGAGTGGAATCAGGATGCAGCGGCTCAAATATAAACAAAAAATATGTCAATCGGCGGCACGGTGGCACAGTGGGTAGCACAGTGGCCACACAGCAAGAAGGTCATGGGTTCTCGTCCCGAGTGGGGACGAGGCTTGGAACACTGTCCTTTCTGTGTGGAGTTAGCATTTTCTACCCATGTCTGCGTGGATTTCCTGCAGGTACTCCGGTTTCCTCCCACCCTCCAAAGACATGCATGCTAGGTTGATTGGTCGGTGCCAAATTGCCCCTAGGAATGAGTGTGTGTGTGTGGCCCCGCAACAGACTGGCGACCTGTTCAGGGTGTACCCTGCCCTTCGCCTTAAGTTTGCCGGGATGGGCTCCGGCCCCCCCCGTAACCCCGAAAGGTATAGACGAATAAGAAGATGACTGACTGACTGAAATATGTCAATCGTTTGTGCTGTTTTAGTTTTTTGTTTGAAGGAATACTATTTGAACGATGACGTAATCTTAGGCGACAACCGAAAATAAATGAAGGTCCAGATGACGCATCATAAATCATATTTTTTTAAATTAAAAAAAAAAACAACAATAGCACAAACAAAATTTTTACATCACAAACAATTGACACAATTTTTAGAAGTTTCTCGCATTTTTAAGCAAAATGAGTGGCTCATAAAAATTTGAGAAACTGAGAGAGAAGGATAGCTCGGTGGGTAGGACGATCGTCCTGTAACCAGAAGGTCTGAGGTTCGATCCCCCGCCCAGAACACATGTCGAGGTGTCCTTGAGCAAGACACGGAACCCCCAGTTGCTTCTGATGATAGTGGTAGGCGTCTTGCATGGTAGCTCCCATCATCAGGACTGTGTGTGTGTGTGTGTGTGTGTGTGAATGAGTGTCCAGAAAAGCACTATATAAGTTCATTGCATTATTATTATTTAGACTGCCACCTAGTGGGAGTGGGGGGTTAGTTAGTGTGGGTACCTGAGAAGAGTCTCTGAGTGCAGAAAAGGACTTTTTCATTTCCCGATGTGAGCGGTGACACCGTGACGTGGTAAACGTCTCCACACTGGACGCCGGTCATGACGCAGCTGTTTGCTCCTGCAGCAGCTGTACAGGTGTGATTTCCCAGAACCCCTTGCATCTCCGCCACCGAGCTATGGCTACCGCCGGAGCTCCGCCAGAAAACCTGCAGCGAGTTAACGTCCAATCGGAAAAGCCGGACTCCCGTTGGGCAGCACGCACCTGGAGGAACAGACATGGATGAATCAGGGAATCAGACGGTAGACGTGACGGTGCGGTCTGTCCTGCTTACTGGAAGAGAAGCCCTGATAGGTGCAGGTGGCGTTCTTTCCGCTGTGGCTGAACGTCTCCATGGAAACAGTATAGTTGGTGCCACAGGTGATGCATCCCATCAGGCAGTGTGTATCCTGGGTGTGGCAGCGAGCGTGGCCGTGCGGTGAGGTCAGAGAGGTGATGAAAGAGTGAGCTCCTCTAGGGAGCGACCAGGAAACGTTGGTCATCGCCGTGGTGACCTGGTGGACCTCGATGGTCAGCGGGCAGCAGGGATCTGTGTGAGGGGGGAACAGTCAGACCTCTATCACACACAATGTGTGTGTGCGTGTGTGTGTGTCCTCACCTGTCTCCATAAAGACGGAGTAACTCGGTAAACTTTGACCTGCGGTGCTCGTTGCCGTAACGATGAACTCATAATCTGACCCACATCGAAGCTGCGTGATGTTACAGGTGTTTCCTCCGCTGCTGCAGGTATGGCGGCCATCTTCTTCCTCCGCCCACACCGTGTAGTTCGCTGCTCTGTTGTTCCCGTTCCACCTCACCTGCACGAAGGAGGTGGAGCCAGGACTCACCTGTACATCAGAGGGCATGCAGGGGCCTGATGGAGGAAAGGAGAGAAACAGGAATACATCAACAGTAAGGACTATATCTCCCAACAGTAAGGACTACATCTCCCAACAGTAAGGACTACATCTCCCAACATGAAGGACTACATCTCCCAACAGTAAGGACTACATCTCCCAACATGAAGGACTACATCTCCCAACAGTAAGGACTACATCTCCCAACAGGAAGAACTACATCTCCCAACAGGAAGAACTACATCTCCCAACAGGAAGGACTACATCTCCCAACAGTAAGGACTACATCTCCCAACAGGAAGGACTACATCTCCCAACAGTAAGGACTACATCTCCCAACAGTAAGGACTACATCTCCCAACAGTAAGGACTACATCTCCCAACAGTAAGGACTACATCTCCCAACAGGAAGAACTACATCTCCCAACAGGAAGAACTACATCTCCCAACAGGAAGGACTACATCTCCCAACAGTAAGGACTACATCTCCCAACAGTAAGGACTACATCTCCCAACATGAAGGACTACATCTCCCAACAGGAAGAACTACATCTCCCAACAGTAAGGACTACATCTCCCAACATGAAGGACTACATCTCCCAACAGTAAGGACTACATCTCCCAACAGGAAGGACTACATCTCCCAACAGTAAGGACTACATCTCCCAACATGAAGGACTACATCTCCCAACAGTAAGGACTACATCTCCCAACAGGAAGAACTACATCTCCCAACAGGAAGGACTACATCTCCCAACAGTAAGGACTACATCTCCCAACAGTAAGAACTACATCTCCCAACAGTAAGGACTACATCTCCCAACAGTAAGGACTACATCTCCCAACAGTAAGGACTACATCTCCCAACAGTAAGGACTACATCTCCCAACAGTAAGGACTACATCTCCCAACAGTAAGGACTACATCTCCCAACAGTAAGGACTACATCTCCCAACAGTAAGGACTACATCTCCCAACATGAAGGACTACATCTCCCAACAGGAAGAACTACATCTCCCAACAGTAAGGACTACATCTCCCAACATGAAGGACTACATCTCCCAACAGGAAGGACTACATCTCCCAACAGTAAGGACTACAACTCCCAACAGGAAGAACTACATCTCCCAACATGAAGAACTACATCTCCCAACAGGAAGAACTACATCTCCCAACAGGAAGAACTACATCTCCCAACATGAAGAACTACATCTCCCAACAGGAAGGACTACATCTCCCAACAGTAAGGACTACATCTCCCAACAGGAAGGACTACATCTCCCAACAGGAAGAACTACATCTCCCAACATGAAGAACTACATCTCCCAACAGGAAGAACTACATCTCCCAACAGGAAGGACTACATCTCCCAACAGGAAGGACTACAACTACCAACAGTAAGGACTACATCTCCCAACAGGAAGGACTACATCTCCCAACATGAAGGACTACAACTACCAACTGTAAGGACTACATCTCCCAACAGGAAGGACTACATCTCCCAACAGTAAGGACTACATCTCCCAACAGGAAGGACTACATCTCCCAACAGGAAGGACTACATCTCCCAACAGTAAGGACTACATCTCCCGACAGTAAGGACTACATCTCCCAACAGTAAGGACTACATCTCCCAACAGGAAGGACTACATCTCCCAACAGTAAGGACTACATCTCCCAACAGTAAGGACTACAACTCCCAACAGTAAGGATTACAGCTACCAACAGGAAGGACTACAACTCCCAAACGTAAGGACTACATCTCCCAACAGGAAGAACTACATCTCCCAACAGTAAGGACTACATCTCCCGACAGTAAGGACTACATCTCCCAACAGTAAGGACTACATCTCCCAACAGGAAGGACTACATCTCCCAACAGTAAGGACTACATCTCCCAACAGGAAGAACTACATCTCCCAACAGTAAGGACTACATCTCCCGACAGTAAGGACTACATCTCCCAACAGTAAGGACTACATCTCCCAACAGGAAGGACTACATCTCCCAACAGTAAGGACTACATCTCCCAACAGTAAGGACTACAACTCCCAACAGTAAGGATTACAGCTACCAACAGGAAGGACTACAACTCCCAACAGTAAGGACTACAGCTACCAACAGGAAGGACTACAACTCCCAAACGTAAGGACTACAACTCCCAACAGGAAGAACTACATCTCCCAACAGTAAGGACTACATCTCCCAACAGTAAGGACTACATCTCCCAACAGGAAGGACTACATCTCCCAACAGGAAGGACTACATCTCCCAACAGGAAGGACTACATCTCCCAACAGGAAGAACTACATCTCCCAACATGAAGAACTACATCTCCCAACAGGAAGAACTACATCTCCCAACAGTAAGGACTACATCTCCCAACAGGAAGGACTACATCTCCCAACAGTAAGGACTACAACTACCAACAGTAAGGACTACATCTCCCAACAGGAAGGACTACATCTCCCAACAGGAAGGACTACATCTCCCAACAGGAAGAACTACATCTCCCAACAGTAAGGACTACATCTCCCAACATGAAGGACTACATCTCCCAACAGTAAGGACTACATCTCCCAACAGTAAGGACTACATCTCCCAACAGGAAGAACTACATCTCCCAACAGTAAGAACTACATCTCCCAACAGGAAGAACTACATCTCCCAACAGGAAGAACTACATCTCCCAACAGGAAGGACTACATCTCCCAACAGTAAGGACTACATCTCCCAACAGTAAGGACTACATCTCCCAACATGAAGGACTACATCTCCCAACAGGAAGAACTACATCTCCCAACATGAAGGACTACATCTCCCAACAGTAAGGACTACATCTCCCAACATGAAGGACTACATCTCCCAACAGGAAGAACTACATCTCCCAACAGTAAGGACTACATCTCCCAACAGGAAGAACTACATCTCCCAACAGTAAGGACTACATCTCCCAACAGGAAGAACTACATCTCCCAACAGTAAGGACTACATCTCCCAACAGGAAGAACTACATCTCCCAACAGGAAGGACTACATCTCCCAACAGTAAGGACTACATCTCCCAACAGTAAGGACTACATCTCCCAACAGTAAGGACTACATCTCCCAACAGGAAGGACTACATCTCCCAACAGTAAGGACTACATCTCCCAACAGTAAGGACTACATCTCCCGACAGTAAGGACTACATCTCCCGACAGTAAGGACTACATCTCCCAACAGGAAGGACTACATCTCCCAACAGTAAGGACTACATCTCCCAACAGTAAGGACTACATCTACCAACAGTAAGGACTACAACTCCCAACAGTAAGGATTACAGCTACCAACAGGAAGGACTACAACTCCCAACAGGAAGGACTACAGCTACCAACAGGAAGGACTACAACTCCCAAACGTAAGGACTACAACTCCCAACAGGAAGAACTACATCTCCCAACAGTAAGGACTACATCTCCCAACAGTAAGGACTACATCTCCCAACAGGAAGGACTACATCTCCCAACAGGAAGGACTACATCTCCCAACAGTAAGGACTACATCTCCCAACAGGAAGGACTACATCTCCCAACAGTAAGGACTACATCTCCCAATAGGAAGAACTACATCTCCCAACAGTAAGGACTACATCTCCCAACAGGAAGAACTACATCTCCCAACAGTAAGGACTACATCTCCCAACAGGAAGGACTACATCTCCCAACAGTAAGAACTACATCTCCCAACAGTAAGGACTACATCTCTTATTAAGAAGGACAACATGTCTTATTAGGACCAGGAAGAAGTAAGTGTGTGTATGTATTTACTGTATGTGTGTGTGTGTGTCCTACCTGTGTCCCTTGTATGAGCCATACACCTCCTGTTGCACCCCCCCATCTCACTGCAAGGTGTGACCACCACTGAGTAGGAGGTGTCACACGTCAGATCAGAGAGGGCGCAGACTGGAGCCGTGTCGTTACACCGCACATCCTCCCCTCCTTCCACAGCCTGCGTCTCGTAAAGCTCCGCTCCTCGTGACGCCATCCAGCTGATCTCCAGAAGATCTGGAGCTTGAGAGGAGACCTGGACCCCCTCTGGACAGCATGGTACTGAAACACACACACACACACACACGTACACAGGTAAATACATACCTATGATAATCAGGACTGCCATGGTAACCAGGATCTACGTTCCTAC
>LR738547.1:31083374-31135874 GCA_902685375.1 Neostethus bicornis | reverse complement strand
TGCCCCGGACGCGTACAAGTTGGCTCACAATAAGTACAAGCCTGTCCAGGACACAAAAGTCTGTCCTAATGTGTACTAACCTGCCGCGGATGCGTACAAGCATGTCCGCGATCCGTACAAGCCGGTCCGGTCCTGCCTCCTAGGCAGGCTTGTACACAGGATGCCAGGATGCCAGGGATGTGTACAAGCCAGTCTGGGATGCATACAAACCTGGACCAGGCTGCCCCTGCCCTCCTCTCTTCTCTAACCCATGATTAACTGTGATAAACAGATCCAAACCAGCTGTGTGTCTGTGTCGCTTCACCATCTCATGACGTTTCCATAGAGTCACTCTGAAGTCCCCGCACTCCGCCATCTTTACAGATCGCTCAGATTGTGTGAATGTTTTTGTTTTTTAGCGTAAACAAGCTTTACAACTGAAACCCCCGAAAGGAGTTTCCGTAAACCCTGTGAGAGACCGATCAACCCCGCGGGCCGTTGATGACACACATTCACAACACAAAACATCTTTTCAGCATCAGAAACCTTTCACATTAAAACATGAAACTTAATTGTGTGGTTTTGTTTGCTATCAGCAGGATCAGATGTTTCCCTGCGGTGGGAATTCAGTTTCCTCAAGAGGACCGGCTTTTTTTATGGCAAGACAAACCAGGTCGTTAACCTTTATAGGGATCAGGTTCATCCTGCTGGGCTTTAAGGACCCGGGTGAAGAGTATTAAGTGTTTTTTAATAGCCTGCCTGATCCGAACCTGCCCCTGGGACTTTCTAAACTATTCAAGTTTCAGAGTAAAAGATGAAAGGTGAGAAGATGGATGGAAAATCACCTGTTTTTGCTGTTACCGGGGACGACGGCTGGCTGCGAGAACCCCAACTGTTCACAGCCATGATGATGAGAGAGTACTGTGTGTAAGGGGTGAGGGATGGTATCTCAGCGGGGGAGGAAGCTACGGAGTCCTCTCTGAAGAAGCCATCGCTGTTTGTGATGCGGATGATGTACCCGCTGGCGCCAGGCTGAGAGGGGAACTCTGCCATCAGGGTTCGGCTGTCCTTCGGTTTTACCGCACTGATGCTCTCCATAATGTCAGGAGCTGAAACGTCGCACATAGATATTCATTAGCAGAGGAAAGAGGTAGCAGGCCCGGGTCACACCGTCCGAACTTTGCTGGTAGGGAGGGGGTGCCAAATCTTGACATCCGTTACTCTAGCAAGGATGTCCCAAGGTTCAGTTTTGGGACCATTACTCTTTATTATTTACATCAATAATTTATCCGATAATATTCAAAATGCATTGTTACATTTTTACGCTGATGACACTGTGCTGTACTGCTCTGCTTCCTCGCTTCACCAGTCCCTTATATTACTTCAGTCTGCTTTCACCCAATTACAACAAAATCTGTTTGAACTTTGACTGGTACTAAATGCCACAAAAACAAAATTAATGACATTCACAAAAGCTAGGACCTCCAACTCTCATCTCCTTCCATTAGTAACCACCCTAAATGGCACTGTTATAGAGCATGTTCCACAGCTCGCTCTCATTCACTCCTCATATTCAAAGTCTGGTAAAGAAGTTAAAAGTCAGACTTGGCTTCTTTTTTAAGTCTTGTTTGTCTTTCTGTTGCTGCCACATTTCTCCCAGTCCTTGACTTTGGGGACATAATACACAGACATGCATCTGCACGGTCTCTACAGTCACAGTTTATCACGGAGCTCTCAGGTTTATTACAAACCTCCATCACTTACTCATCACTGTCTGCTTTATTCTCGTGTTGGATGGCCGTCTCTTTCTTCACGGCGTTTCATTCATTTATAAATCCTTCCTTCTTATTTACACTTAAACAGAATGCCAGCTACAGGCTACCATCTCAGGACCACTATCTTTTGTCAGTGCCCAGAGTTCAAACTGAGATGGGGAAGAAAGCCTTTCAGTTTTGAGCCCCAAATGACTGGAACCACCTGCAAAAAGAGCTGTGTCTGTGAGAGCTGGTCTCCCTAAACTCTTTTAAACCTCAACTGATAGACTTGGAGAATAGTCCATGTGGTTGTAAATGTTTTGATTGAATGTTTTATTGTGATATTTTTAATGTATTTTAATTTGAAATGTTTGTTTGGTCCTGGAGGCCGGTGCCTCTTGGCCAGGTCACTCTTGTAAAAGAGATTTTTTTATCTCAATGAGCCTAAACCTGGTTAAATAAAGGTTAGATAAATAAAATAAATAGCTGTAACGAGTCATTTGGTTAGTTCATCTCGCTCTGATGCGTCTGTAAAAAGCCAAACCAAAGTTCATCACCGCTTTGAATCGCGGCTTCAACGCCCCAAACCGTTCAAGCAACGCCGTGTCCGCTTATAAAACGCTTACTATCACTCCACCGAAGTTTGTGCAACGTTTAGTCGCCACCAGTGAAACGACGGCGAAGCAGCGGTTGTCCAGCGTTGGCCTAGCGGACCCGAGCGTCTACGAACTTACATCTAGTGGTGCCAAACTTTGACTGGGCGTCAGCGTAGCGGGGTTAGTTACCGGTCTTCACCGCTCACAATACTTTGGGAGAAGTGAGGAGAAACGTCAGTGGAGTCAGAATGTACGCGGCGTCGCTTTAACGGGAGCCACGGTCTAAACAGTTCCGTCAACGCTAGACGTAACCATAACTCTAACAGAATTCGGGCGGTGTGACCGGGATCGTAGTCAGACAGCTAAGGGTTTATACATACCGGTGACTCGGTCATTTCAGCCACGGACATTTGAAGAACTGCAACCTGGGCGCAACTGTTTATTTACGATAAAAAAATTTAAATGACTAAAAGCACGATAAAAAATTTTGCACGATAAAAATTTTTAAGACTAAAAGCAATTCTTTTCTGTAGTGCAACTGTTTATTTACGATAAAAATTTTTACATAAAATATCACAATTTTCTACATAAAATAGGTTTTTTGGCCCAAATGTCCGAGGCTGGAATGTCCTAGAACCATATATACCGTACATACGTGTCAAGTGTCAATGTTATTATTGCAAACATGATGCCAACACATTCCAGGTGGCATTCTGAACTACATGGCACGGCCGATCTACACACAGAAGACTTAAGGTTTTCATAGACTACTTTTTAAAGGCACTTGAAATGAGCTTGGGCGGCACGGTGGCGCAGTGGGTAGCACAGGGTTCTCACAGTAGGAAGGTTGTGGAGACGAGGCTTAAAACACTGGTCTTTCTGTGTGTAGTTTGCATGTTCTCCCGGTGTATGTGTGGGTTTTCTCTGGTTTTCTCCAAAAACAAACATGTTAGGTTGATTGGTCACGTCATGATTGGCCCTAGGAATGAGTGTGTGTGTGTGTGTGTGTGTGGCCCCATGACAGACTGGCGATCTGTTCAGGGTGTACCCTGCCCTTTGCCGTGAATCAGCCGGGATGGGCTCCCACACCCCACACAACTCCGTAAGCGATAGATGGATAAGAAGGTGACTGAAATGAGGTCGATCGTCGGGACAAAACTGTCCGACTTTCATACTCATCTGCCGGTGATCAGAGACACGTCGCGGACTCGCAATCGGTAGATTAACGGCACATTTTCTCCCGAATATTTACAGAATATTACACAACGTTCGTTCGATAAAAATCACCCTTTACCTGCTAATAAATTGATCGTTTATCTGGTGCGTAGCTGTAGGTTATCAGTCAATAATCACAGAACCTTTCTGTCTAGGAGTAGATTTCGGAAAATTCGGGCAACGGTCGCAAAATCTTAAGTCAGAGCGATCAGATACGATCTGTCACAAAAAGTAAAAGATTAAAGCGTGCTGCCATGCAAGCTGGAGACCACCATCAGGAGCAATCTGGGGTTTGATGTCTTGGTCAGGGACAACTCGGTATAAATTCAGGGCAAGAGATCGAACCTATGACCCTCTGGTTAAAGACGATCACCCTATTCACTGAGCCGTCCTTCCTTCTAAATACAGTGTCTAAAAACGATGAGATGAAGCAGTTTTATTTCACCCTTTATTTAACCTGGAGAAACTGGTGGAGGAATAGTGGAGGAGCCTGTAGGAATCAGGACGCTGGTCCGATCTGTCATGGTGAAGGAAGAGCTGAGCCAAAAAACAAAGCTCTGGATTTACAGGACGATCTACGTTCCTACCCTCACCGTGGTAAGCGTGATCCACGTTCCTACCCTCACCATGGTAACCAAGATCTATGTTCCTACCCTCACCATGGTAACTAGGATCTACGTTCCTACCCTCACCGTGGTAAGCGTGAGCCACGTTCCTACCCTCACCATGGTAACCAAGATCTATGTTCCTACCCTCACCATGGTAACTAGGATCTACGTTCCTACCCTCACCGTGGTAAGCGGGATCCACGTTACTACCCTCACCATGGTAACCAGGATCTACGTTCCTACCCTCACCATGGTAACCAGGATCTACGTTCCTACCCTCACCATGGTAACCAGGACCTACGTTCCTACCCTCACCATGGTAACCAGGACCTACGTTCCTACCCTCACCATGGTAACCAGGATCTACGTTCCTACCCTCACCATGGTAACCAGGATCTATGTTCCTACCCTCACCATGGTAACCAGGACCTACTGTACATTCCTACACTCACAATGGTAACCAGGACCTACGTTACTACCCTCACCATGGTAACCAGGACCTACGTTCCTACCCTCACCATGGTAACCAGGATCTATGTTCCTACCCTCACCATGGTAACCAGGATCTATGTTCCTACCCTCACCACGGTAACGAGGATCTACATTCCCACATAGAAAGGCCAATGTTTCAAGCCTTACCCTCACTCTTAATCCCCTGACCTTCTTGCTGTGAGGCCACCGTGCAGCCCCGTTACTTGACTGAATGAATAAAACAACGAATGAATGACCGACCTGTCGATACTTCGGTGTTTGCGGAGCTCAGAACGACCTGGGATTCATCCAAAGCTTCCACGGTGAAGATGTAAAGAACGTTCTGGGACAGAGAGTTGATGGATCCCATCACGGTGTTGGGACCAAACGTAGCGAAGGCGATGACGTCTGATGGAGAACTTTTCAGAGCTGCAGAGATCTTATAGGAAACGGCTCTGGAAAAGCGAGTCCATCTGAGAATCACACTCTTAGACGTTGCAGAGAAGACGGATATTTCTATTCCTGCTCAGAATAAACAAACAAACAAACATGTCAGACTTATTTGTGGAATTACATTTAGATCAGGGGTGTCCAAAGCCGGGCCTCCAGGGCCGGTGTCCTGATGGTTTTCCACGCATTCCTGGTTCAATACAGCCGATGCACAGAAAGTCAAATCAACAGCCAATAAATTTTGGCACAATGACTCAATTAACCAGATGGGGTGGTTTGGGCATCTGGTCAGGATGCCCCCCGAGTGCCTCCCTTGCTGGTGAGGTGTTTCGGGTACGTCCCACCGGGAGGAAACCAAGAGGCAGACCCTGAACCTGCTGGAGGCCGGGGAACGACTCAGGATGCTTCTGGGTGAGCTGGAGGATGCAGCCGGGGTCAGAGAAGCCTGGGCTTCACGTCTGAGGCTGTTGCCCCCGACGACCCGGCCCCGGGATAAGCAGAAGACGACGGAACGCACTCAATTAACCGGATCAGGTGTGTAGATGCCATCAGGACACCGGCCTGATGGCATCGAGGACCGGATTTGGACCCCCCTGTTTTAGATGTTTAAGTGAAGGTAAATAACAAACCTCCCTGAGCTTCAGCCTGAAAAAGTAAAGAAGAGAGTTTAAGATGATTGAGTTAAAGTTTAAACATCATTTATTTATGTTTACCTGTAAACAAATGCTGAGAAAAACCAAAATCACCAAACACCTAACAGCAAACATTTTTATAAAAAAAACAGCTTTTCCTTCCAAATTTCTTCTCTTTTAGTCTTCTTTACTTCTTTTCTTTATGTTTCTGTGATTTTTTTAAAGACATACATGATAAAAACCTTCACTTAGCTCCGCCCTCTCACTGTAAACGTCCAATCACAGCAAAGTAACGAGAAGAAAAGAGGACAGATGCAAAGAGCTTTACAGCTGAAGGCGAGATATTCTATATCACCGGTCTATTATATCAAAAGATCCACTTTTCAGGTATCAAACCTCCTGAGATCTACCAGTCCAGAAACCCACAGAGATGGTTTCCAGCCTCAAGTAAAACTACCCTGACCTTGTTTGGTTGTTGTTACACAGCCAGTAGGCATCACAAACACACACACACACACTCTCAACAAACACACAAATGGGGAGGGGGAGCTTAACAACGTTATTTCCCATCTAAGACTCCAAAAATCTCAAATAACATTAGAAAAGCGGCTGAAAAGAGCTTCCTCCGCAGGGTGGCAGGGCTCTCACTGGGCTCTCACTCAGAGATCAGGTGAGGAGCTCTGCCAGCGCCTTTTTAAAGCATTAGTGTGTGGCACATTGGGGTTCTGTCCTCTAATTCTATCTACTATTCTCTGCCAGACTGCCCTGGTACTTGATGTACCCACATCGCCCGTGGCTGATCCCTGAATTCCCATCACATTCATTGCTCTTATGTCTTTTCATTTAGTTTTTACACCACTGGTTGGTATAAAAAAAAAAAGTACCGTAATTTCACGACCATTAGGCGCACCGTACGAAAAGGCGTAGTCTCAGTCACACACCGCCTTACAACAACACACACACAAGCATGCAAATGTGTGTATTAAAAAATAGATCAGGAGCAAAACTGAGTTTGGTTGTGTTTTATTTAAGTAGTAACGATACTAAACAAACACATTACCCGTAATAGTCTTTATTCAAATCCATCAAAGTCCTCATCCTCTGTTTCAGAGCAGGTCCACTTCACTCCTCGCTGTCAAAGTCACTGTCTGTACTGTGCGGCTCCTCAGAAAGGATACCAGCTTTTGAGAAAGCTCGGATAACAGTACCAGCAGACACGTTAGTCCAAGCATCTACAATCCATTGGCAAACTGTAGCGTAACTCGCCCGGCGCTGCCTTCCAACCTTCGGTCATCCATCGCTCCCACGCCGCTCACACTTCACTCTTTAACGTTCTCATGTGTTTTCTTTTAGGTCCGCCTTTTCTCACACACAAGGCGCACCGCTCATTTTGAAGAAAATTTGAGACTTTTATATGCGCATTATAGCAGTGAAATTACGGTAGGTTGGGTAGTCCACCCTGCCATTCGATGCATAGCAACTAACCACAGTCTGGACCCGTCCCTCTACCCGAAGGTGGAGGGAAGCAACCCTTTCATCCACCAGGGAGAACTCCAACACACAGAAGCCAAGCTGGGGCGGACAAGAAGTATTACTGTAAGTATTGAAGCAGCAGCTCAATGGTTAGAGTGTTCGCCCTCGGACGTTAACCGGAGGTTCACAGGTTTGTATCCTACTAATTTCACGTCTAGGTGTCCTTGGAGAAGACATCTAACCCCCCGTTTCTCCCATCATTGGTGTCGTCTTGGCAGCCTGCTGTGGTGTAATGCAGCAGACAAATTTCCCCGATGAGGGATCAAAAAAGTATAGAATATTATACCAACCCCGGCATGGTGCCTTTCACTGGGGGCAACTCCAGAATAGAACAGGGTCCAGCTCACGTCAAAAGCCTGTTCTTAAATCTCTTCACTGGCTTCCCATCTGTTTCAGATTTAACTACAAAATCTGCCTCCTCACCTACCAACGTGTCCATGGAAATGCCCAACTTACCTCACTGAGCTCCTCTCCCCACTCATCAACCCAAGACACCTTCGCTCAAATTCCACCCACTGCCTCCACCAGCCCAGGACCAGGCTGACCACCCACTGCCTCCACCAGCCCAGGACCAGGCTGACCACCCACTGCATCCACCAGAACCAGGCTGACCACCCACTGCCTCCACCAGCCCAGGACCAGGCTGACCACCCACTGCCTCCACCAGCCCAGGACCAGCCTGACCACCCACTGTCTCCACCAGCCCAGGACCAGGCTGACCACCCACTGCCTCCACCAGCCCAGGACCAGGCTGACCACCCACTGCCTCCACCAGCCCAGGACCAGGCTGACCACCCACTGCCTCCACCAGCCCAGGACCAGACTGACCACCCGCTGCATCCACCAGCCCAGGACCAGGCTGACCACCCACTGCATCCACCAGGACCAGGCTGACCACCCACTGCCTCCACCAGCCCAGGACCAGGCTGACCACCCACTGCCTCCACCAGCCCAGGACCAGACTGACCACCCACTGCCTCCACCAGCCCAGGACCAGGCTGACCACCCACTGCCTCCACCAGCCCAGGACCAGGCTGACCACCCACTGCCTCCACCAGCCCAGGCCCAGGCTGACCACCCACTGCCTCCACCAGCCCAGGACCAGGCTGACCACCCACTGCCTCCACCAGCCCAGGCCCAGGCTGACCACCCACTGCCTCCACCAGCCCAGGACCAGGCTGACCACCCACTGCCTCCACCAGCCCAGGACCAGACTGACCACCCGCTGCATCCACCAGCCCAGGACCAGGCTGACCACCCACTGCATCCACCAGGACCAGGCTGACCACCCACTACCTCCACCAGCCCAGGACCAGGCTGACCACCCACTGCCTCCACCAGCCCAGGACCAGGCTGACCACCCACTGCCTCCACCAGCCCAGGACCAGGCTGACCACCCACTGCATCTACCAGGACCAGGCTGACCACCCACTGCCTCCACCAGCCCAGGACCAGCCTGACCACCCACTGTCTCCACCAGCCCAGGACCAGGCTGACCACCCACTGCCTCCACCAGCCCAGGACCAGGCTGACCACCCACTGCCTCCACCAGCCCAGGACCAGGCTGACCACCCACTGCATCCACCAGGACCAGGCTGACCACCCACTGCCTCCACCAGCCCAGGCCCAGGCTGACCACCCACTGCCTCCACCAGCCCAGGACCAGGCTGACCACCCACTGCCTCCACCAGCCCAGGACCAGACTGACCACCCACTGCCTCCACCAGCCCAGGACCAGGCTGACCACCCACTGCCTCCACCAGCCCAGGACCAGGCTGACCACCCACTGCCTCCACCAGCCCAGGACCAGACTGACCACCCGCTGCATCCACCAGCCCAGGACCAGGCTGACCACCCACTGCATCCACCAGGACCAGGCTGACCACCCACTGCCTCCACCAGCCCAGGCCCAGGCTGACCACCCACTGCCTCCACCAGCCCAGGACCAGGCTGACCACCCACTGCCTCCACCAGCCCAGGACCAGACTGACCACCCGCTGCATCCACCAGCCCAGGACCAGGCTGACCACCCACTGCATCCACCAGGACCAGGCTGACCACCCACTGCCTCCACCAGCCCAGGACCAGGCTGACCACCCACTGCCTCCACCAGCCCAGGACCAGGCTGACCACCCACTGCCTCCACCAGCCCAGGACCAGGCTTACCACCCACTGCCTCCACCAGCCCAGGACCAGACTGACCACCCGCTGCATCCACTAGCCCAGGACCAGGCTGACCACCCACTGCATCCACCAGGACCAGGCTGACCACCCACTGCCTCCACCAGCCCAGGACCAGGCTGACCACCCACTGCCTCCACCAGCCCAGGACCAGGCTGACCACCCACTGCATCCACCAGGACCAGGCTGACCACCCACTGCCTCCACCAGCCCAGGCCCAGGCTGACCACCCACTGCCTCCACCAGCCCAGGACCAGGCTGACCACCCACTGCCTCCACCAGCCCAGGACCAGACTGACCACCCACTGCCTCCACCAGCCCAGGACCAGGCTGACCACCCACTGCCTCCACCAGCCCAGGACCAGGCTGACCACCCACTGCCTCCACCAGCCCAGGACCAGACTGACCACCCGCTGCATCCACCAGCCCAGGACCAGGCTGACCACCCACTGCATCCACCAGGACCAGGCTGACCACCCACTGCCTCCACCAGCCCAGGCCCAGGCTGACCACCCACTGCCTCCACCAGCCCAGGACCAGGCTGACCACCCACTGCCTCCACCAGCCCAGGACCAGACTGACCACCCGCTGCATCCACCAGCCCAGGACCAGGCTGACCACCCACTGCATCCACCAGGACCAGGCTGACCACCCACTGCCTCCACCAGCCCAGGACCAGGCTGACCACCCACTGCCTCCACCAGCCCAGGACCAGGCTGACCACCCACTGCCTCCACCAGCCCAGGACCAGGCTTACCACCCACTGCCTCCACCAGCCCAGGACCAGACTGACCACCCGCTGCATCCACTAGCCCAGGACCAGGCTGACCACCCACTGCATCCACCAGGACCAGGCTGACCACCCACTGCCTCCACCAGCCCAGGACCAGGCTGACCACCCACTGCATCCACCAGCCCAGGACCAGGCTGACCACCCACTGCCTCCACCAGGACCAGGACCAGGCTGACCACCCACTGCCTCCACCAGCCCAGGACCAGGCTGACCACCCACTGCCTCCACCAGCCCAGGACCAGGCTGACCACCCACTGCATCTACCAGGACCAGGCTGACCACCCACTGCCTCCACCAGCCCAGGACCAGCCTGACCACCCGCTGCATCCACCAGCCCAGGACCAGGCTGACCACCCACTGCATCCACCAGGACCAGGCTGACCACCCACTGCCTCCACCAGCCCAGGACCAGGCTGACCACCCACTGCATCCACCAGCCCAGGACCAGGCTGACCACCCACTGCCTCCACCAGGACCAGGACCAGGCTGACCACCCACTGCCTCCACCAGCCCAGGACCAGGCTGACCACCCACTGCCTCCACCAGCCCAGGACCAGGCTGACCACCCACTGCATCTACCAGGACCAGGCTGACCACCCACTGCCTCCACCAGCCCAGGACCAGCCTGACCACCCACTGTCTCCACCAGCCCAGGACTAGGCTGACCACCCACTGCCTCCACCAGCCCAGGACCAGGCTGACCACCCACTGCCTCCACCAGCCCAGGACCAGGCTGACCACCCACTGCCTCCACCAGCCCAGGACCAGACTGACCACCCGCTGCATCCACCAGCCCAGGACCAGGCTGACCACCCACTGCATCCACCAGGACCAGGCTGACCACCCACTGCCTCCACCAGCCCAGGACCAGGCTGACCACCCACTGCCTCCACCAGCCCAGGACCAGGCTGACCACCCACTGCCTCCACCAGCCCAGGACCAGACTGACCTCCCGCTGCATCCACCAGCCCAGGACCAGGCTGACCACCCACTGCCTCCACCAGCCCAGGACCAGACTGACCACCCGCTGCATCCACCAGCCCAGGACCAGGCTGACCACCCACTGCATCCACCAGGACCAGGCTGACCACCCACTGCCTCCACCAGCCCAGGACCAGGCTGACCACCCACTGCATCCACCAGCCCAGGACCAGGCTGACCACCCACTGCCTCCACCAGCCCAGGACCAGGCTGACCACCCACTGCCTCCACCAGCCCAGGACCAGGCTGACCACCCACTGCATCCACCAGCCCAGGACCAGGCTGACCACCCACTGCCTCCACCAGCCCAGGACCAGGCTGACCACCCACTGCCTCCACCAGCCCAGGACCAGGCTGACCACCCACTGCATCTACCAGGACCAGGCTGACCACCCACTGCCTCCACCAGCCCAGGACCAGGCTGACCACCCACTGCCTCCACCAGCCCAGGACCAGGCTGACCACCCACTGCCTCCACCAGCCCAGGACCAGACTGACCACCCGCTGCATCCACCAGCCCAGGACCAGGCTGACCACCCACTGCCTCCACCAGCCCAGGACCAGGCTGACCACCCACTGCCTCCACCAGCCCAGGACCAGGCTGACCACCCACTGCCTCCACCAGCCCAGGACCAGGCTGACCACCCACTGCATCCACCAGCCCAGGACCAGGCTGACCACCATGGGGGGCAGAGCCTTCCAGGCCGTTGCCCCACGACTCTGGAATGAGCTCCCAGAACTCCTCAGGGCCACAAAGTGTGGACACTTAAAAAAATGCCTAAAGACATTCATTTTTAATAAAGCTTTTAATTTTTGATTTTATGATTCTTTGTTTTCAGAATGTAGATTTTAGTTTTTAAAATGTTTTTATTGTTTTTACCTTCTATGTAGCGCTTTGGGATGTTTCCTTAAAATGTAAGGCGCACTACAAATAAAATGTATTATTATTATTATTATTAAAAGCCCTGGTTCAAGAGCACAAACTGTGTGGTGAGGCGACTCCAACCATATATAACCGCTCGACTTCGCACACCAGCTGGACTACGTCCTTGCCAGAGGAGTGTTGTTCCACGTCCCTAGAACGAGGGATACTTGTAGTGCCCAATATCACAAAACAATTGTCTTAACGGGCTTCAGTTTGTTTCGTTTCGGGTTCTGAACTGCTTCCTTAATGAGGGAGTGTCTGAGTCTATCCCGCCTCTCGCCCAATTTCAGTCAAGAGGCAGGATACACCTCCAATAGGCCGCCAGTCTGTCGCAGGGCCACACACACACACACACACACACACACACACACACACACACACTCATTCCCAGAGCCAATTTCACAGTGTCCAATCAACCTAACGTGTATGTTTTTGGAGGAAACCAGAAAAAACTCACATATACACGGGGAGAACATGCAAACTACACACAGAAAGGACAGGATACCCGGTCTTTTGTCTTAAATCAGACAGGAAACCTCTCTACCAGCCCACTGGCACAGGTGGTTCAGAACGTTAATGAATATATTTTTTATTATTATATTTTATTTTAAAAACAAGAGGAATTTTATAAACAAAGAAAATGAAACAAAATTTTTCAATTTTTCAATTTTTCAATTTTTTTACTTAATTTCTTTAAATTTAACATTTTTCAAGCATAAATTTCTCTTTAATATTTCATTTCTGGTGTTTGAGCTGTAAAAACTCTAAAAAACTACAAAGTCGCAGACTTATTGACGCTGGCGACGTCATAATTCAGTGACAGGAAGAAGGAAACCAACAGATGATCAAGATGGCGGCGGGCGGTGACCAGAAAGGTTTAAAAGGAATAGTTTGGGAAAGTACGTTCATTTGAATTCTTTTTAAAGTTATTTTTAAAAGTGTTTAAACTTTTTACATCTTTAAGCGTCACATATTTAAATCTCAAGTCTGAAAAGTAAAGAATTGTTTAGTTTTTAATGTTTAATGACGGAAGAAACCGAACAGAAAAAGTAAACAAGTTCATAAAAATTGTAATTATTGTTAATTAAATCATTTAAAACTGATTACATTTTTTGTGGTGATTGTTTAGAATGTTTTGCGTTTTTTAGAAAAGTTTGAACCGGCTTTTTTGTTCTTTTTATATAAAAATATCAACTTTAAAAGTAATTTTCTTTTATTAGAAACAATGTAAAAAAAAACTTTTAGTTTGAAAACTTTTTACATAAAATATAATAGAACAATTTTTTTTGTTTGATTTTATTTTGAAAGAAACAAGAGGAAATAAATAAAGTTTAATATATTTTAATATAAAAAGTGATTCAAAGTCAAACATTTAAAACAATGAAGTTCAAAAACATGAAACAAAATAATTTAAGAAAAATGATCATTTTTTCTTAAACTTATTGAATAGAATTTTCTGTTTTAATAAACTTTAAAACAAAAAAATTTAATTAAAAGGACTTTTTTGCAATTTTTTAGCCGTTTTTGCAACTTTTTTCTTTCTTTTTTTTTTTTTTTACTTTTTTGGCAAACAATTGCAAAAAAAAAAAGACCGTTTTTCCTAAAAAAAAAAAAAAAAAAGTAAAACTCACTAAAAAGATTTTTTTCTTAAAAAAAAGTCTAAAAATGTCAACCAATAATCGCATAAAAGTAAAGAAAACCGTGAGAGTTGGAAAAAAGTTGAAAAATCGCAAAAAAAAAAACATAGTCGGAAAAAAAGGCAAAAAATTGCAATCAAGACAGTTTTTTATCAAAAAAGAAAAAAAATTGTGAAAAAAATGGTAAAAAAGTTGCACAAAAACTTCCAAACAAGTCCGAAAGTAGGTAAAAAACTGTGGAAAAGTCACATATAAGTTGGAAAAACGGCAAAAAATTGTGAATTAGTTGCAAAAACTTAGCTGGAGGATCCTCTGTGGGTGAGCTGGAGGATCCTCTGTGGGTGAGCTGGAGGATCCTCTGTGGGTGAGCTGGAGGATCCTCTGTGGGTGAGCTGGAGGATTCTCTCTGGGTGAGCTGGAGGATTCTCTCTGGGTGAGCTGGAGGATCCTCTGTGGGTGAGCTGGAGGATCCTCTGTGGGTGAGCTGGAGGATCCTCTGTGGGTGAGCTGGAGGATCCTCTGTGGGTGAGCTGGAGGATCCTCTGTGGGTGAGCTGGAGGATCCTCTGTGGGTGAGCTGGAGGATCCTCTGTGGGTGAGCTGGAGGATTCTCTCTGGGTGAGCTGGAGGATCCTCTGTGGGTGAGCTGGAGGATCCTCTGTGGGTGAGCTGGAGGATTCTCTCTGGGTGAGCTGGAGGATCCTCTGTGGGTGAGCTGGAGGATCCTCTGTGGGTGAGCTGGAGGATCCTCTGTGGGTGAGCTGGAGGATCCTCTGTGGGTGAGCTGGAGGATCCTCTGTGGGTGAGCTGGAGGATCCTCTGTGGGTGAGCTGGAGGATTCTCTCTGGGTGAGCTGGAGGATCCTCTGTGGGTGAGCTGGAGGATCCTCTGTGGGTGAGCTGGAGGATCCTCTGTGGGTGAGCTGGAGGATCCTTTGTGGGTGAGCTGGAGGATCCTCTGTGGGTGAGCTGGAGGATCCTCTGTGGGTGAGCTGGAGGATCCTCTCTGGGTGAGCTGGAGGATCCTCTGTGGGTGAGCTGGAGGATCCTCTGTGGGTGAGCTGGAGGATTCTCTCCGGGTGAGCTGGAGGATTCTCTCCGGGTGAGCTGGAGGATTCTCTCTGGGTGAGCTGGAGGATTCTCTCTGGGTGAGCTGGAGGATCCTCTCTGGGCGAGCTGGAGGATTCTCTCTGGGTGAGCTGGAGGATTCTCTCTGGGTGAGCTGGAGGATTCTCTCTGGGTGAGCTGGAGGATCCTCTGTGGGTGAGCTGGAGGATCCTCTGTGGGTGAGCTGGAGGATCCTCTGTGGGTGAGCTGGAGGATCCTCTCTGGGTGAGCTGGAGGATTCTCTCTGGGTGAGCTGGAGGATCCTCTCTGGGTGAGCTGGAGGATTCTCTCTGGGTGAGCTGGAGGATCCTCTGTGGGTGAGCTGGAGGATCCTCTGTGGGTGAGCTGGAGGATCCTCTGTGGGTGAGCTGGAGGATCCTCTCTGGGTGAGCTGGAGGATTCTCTCTGGTTGAGCTGGAGGATCCTCTGTGGGTGAGCTGGAGGATTCTCTCCGGGTGAGCTGGAGGATCCTCTGTGGGTGAGCTGGAGGATTCTCTCTGGGTGAGCTGGAGGATTCTCTCTGGGTGAGCTGGAGGATCCTCTCTGGGTGAGCTGGAGGATCCTCTCCGGGCGAGCTGGAGGATCCTCTCTGGGTGAGCTGGAGGATCCTCCCTGGGCGAGCTGGAGGATCCTCTCTGGGCGAGCTGGAGGATCCTATTGGGCGAGCTGGAGGATCCTCCCTGGGCGAGCTGGAGGATCCTCCCTGGGCGAGCTGGAGGATCCTCCCAGGGTGAGCTGGAGGATCTTCCCGGGGTGAGCTGAACCCTGGGTTTCCCGTCTAAGGCTGTTGCCCCCGGCGACCTGGCCCTGGATAAACAGAAGACAACGGAACAATAAATAAATAAATAAACTCTGAATTTTTGTGGGTTTTTTTTTTAGGAATAAAAGAAACGATCGTCGCCGACTGCAGAAAGTCCGACGTCTGGAAGGTAAGATCGTAAGCCCGAATGGCACAGCGGGCAGCACGGTGACCTCAGAGCAAGAAGGGCATGAGTTCAAGTCCAGGTTTGGGATACTGTCCTTTCTGTGTGTAGTTTGCATGTTCTACCTGTGTATGTGTGGGTTTTCTCTGGTTTCCTCTAAAAACATACATGCCAGGTTGATTGCCCCTCGGAATTAGTGTGTGTGGCCCCGCGACAAACTGGCAACCTGTTCAGATGGGCTCCGGCGCCCCCTGCCAGCTGGTAAGGGTTAGACGGTTAAGAAGGTGACTGCTGGCGGGCGCGGGACGTTCCTGCCCGGCGTCGGCCGGCCTGAGTCCTTCTGATGGAGGCTCATTTCATGTCAGGCTGGTAACGACCCCCGTTGCGCCAGGGTCTGGTCTTTTTGGAGTCGGACTGACTGACTGGCATGTATGTTTTTGGAGGGGGTGGGGAACCGGAGGACCCGGAGAAAACCCAGGGAGAACATGCAAACTCCACATAGAAAGTGTTCCAAGCCTCATCCCCACCCAGGACTGTAACCCACTACTTTCTGGCCACTCACTGTGCCACCCTCCGTGCCACCCTTCTAACTGTTTAAATCTAAATCTTCAGATCCTCATCCTCGACCCGTTCACCACCAAACTGCTTTCATCATGCTGCAAAATGTCCGACTTGATGGCCGAAAAAATCACCAGTAAGTCCCGAACCTTAAGATCGGATTTAAAGAGATATTACCGTTTTAACGAAGTCTGATTTAAAGAGATATTACCGTTTTAACGAAGTCTGATTTAAAGAGATAATAACGTTTTAACGAAGTCTGATTTAAAGAGATATTACCGTTTTAACGAAGTCTGATTTAAAGAGATATTAACGTTTTAATGAAGTCAGATTTAAAGAGATATTACCGTTTTAACAAAGTCAGATTTAAAGAGATATTAATGTTTTAACAAAGTCAGATTTAAAGAAATATTAACGTTTTAACAAAGTCAGATTTAAAGAGATATTAACATTTTAACAAAGTCAGATTTAAAGAGATATTAACGTTTTAACAAAGTCAGATTTAAAGAGATATTAACGTTTTAACAAAGTCAGATTTAAAGAGATATTAACGTTTTAACAAAGTCAGATTTAAAGAGATATTAACGTTTTAACAAAGTCAGATTTAAAGAGATATTAACATTTTAACAAAGTCAGATTTAAAGAGATATTAACGTTTTTACAAAGTCAGATTTAAAGAGATATTAACATTTTAACAAAGTCTGATTTAAAGAGATATTAACGTTTTAACGAAGTCAGATTTAAAGAGATATTAACGTTTTAACAAAGTCTGATTTAAAGAGATATTAACGTTTTAACAAAGTCAGATTTAAAGAGATATTAACATTTTAACAAAGTCAGATTTAAAGAGATATTAACGTTTTTACAAAGTCAGATTTAAAGAGATATTAACATTTTAACAAAGTCTGATTTAAAGAGATATTAACGTTTTAACGAAGTCAGATTTAAAGAGATATTAACATTTTAACAAAGTCTGATTTAAAGAGATATTAACGTTTTAACGAAGTCAGATTTAAAGAGATATTAACGTTTTAACAAAGTCTGATTTAAAGAGATATTAACGTTTTAACAAAGTCTGATTTAAAGAGATATTAACGTTTTAACAAAGTCAGATTTAAAGAGATATTAACGTTTTAATGAAGTCAGATTTAAAGAGATATTAACGTTTTAACAAAGTCTGATTTAAAAAGATATTAACGTTTTAACAAAGTCAGATTTAAAGAGATATTAACGTTTTAACAAAGTCTGATTTAAAGAGATATTAACGTTTTAACAAAGTCAGATTTAAAGAGATATTAACGTTTTAACAATTTTCTTTTTTCTACTTTAGTTGTCGAAGATTTACATAAAATCCGAGAACCGGTTCTGGAAATGAAGGCCATTTATTTCATGACTCCGTCTGCAAAGGTTTGAAATTATTTTAACATGTTTTTCTTCTTAATTTATTCTAACGTGAAACTCGTTTATTTTACAGTCTGTGGACGCTTTTATTGCCGACTTCAAGCCGAAACCCAAATATAAATCGGCTTATGTTTACTTCACTGACTGTAAGTAAATAACAGTTTTATTACACTGGATGGTTTTTTTATCTTGAAACCCGATCTTTTTCAGACTTATCTGACGATCTTTTCAACAAAATGAAACTTTACTGCGCAAAATCCATCCGAGTCTGCAAAGAAATCAACATCTCCTTCATGCCACACGAGGCGCAAGTGAGCATGTTTTATTTATTTTTATTTATATTTATTATGAACGTTGGTCCTGGTTACCATGGTGAGGGTAGGAATGTAGATCCTGGTTACCATGGTGAGGGTAGTAACGTAGATCCTGGTTACCATGGTGAGGGTAGGAACGTAGATCCTGGTTACCATGGTGAGGGTAGTAACGTAGATCCTGGTTACCATGGTGAGGGTAGGAACGTAGATCCTGGTTACCATGATGAAGGTAGGAACGTAGATCCTGGTTACCATGGTGAGGGTAGGAACGTAGATCCTGGTTACCATGGTGATAAGGAACGTAGATCCTGGTTACCATGGTGAGGGTAGGAACATAGATCCTGGTTACCATGGTGAGGGTAGGAACGTAGATCCTGGTTACCATGGTGATGAGGAACGTAGATCCTGGTTACCATGGTGAGGGTAGGAACGTAGATCCTGCTTACCACGGTGAGGGTAGGAACGTAGATCCTGGTTACCATGGTGAGGGTAGGAACCTAGATCCTGGTTAGCATGGTGAGGGTAGGAACGTAGATCCTGGTTACCATGGTGAGGGTAGGAACGTAGATCCTGGTTACCATGGTGAGGGTAGGAACATAGATCCTGGTGATCCTGGTTCCTACCCATGGTGAGGGTAGGAACGTAGATCCTGGTTACCATGGTGAGGGTAGGAACGTAGATCCTGGTTACCATGGTGAGGGTAGGAACATAGATCCTGGTTACCATGGTGAGGATAAGAATGTAGATCCAGGTTACCATGGTGAGGGTAGGAACATAGATCCTGGTTACCATGGTGAGGGCAGGAACGTAGATCCCGGTTACCATGGTGAGGGTAGGAACGTAGATCCTGGTTACCATGGTGAGGGTAGGAACGTAGATCCTGGTTACCATGGTGAGGGTAGGAACGTAGATCCTGGTTACCATGGTGAGGGTAGGAACATAGATCCTGGTTACCATGGTGAGGGTAGGAACATAGATACTGGTTACCATGGTGAGGGTAGGAACGTAGATCCTGGTTACCATGGTGAGGGTAGGAACATAGATCCTGGTTACCATGGTGAGGGTAGGAACATAGATCCTGGTTACCATGGTGAGGGTAGGAACGTAGATCCTGGTTACCATGGTGAGGGTAGGAACATAGATCCTGGTTACCATGGTGAGGGTAGGAACATAGATCCTGGTTACCATGCTGAGGGTAGGAACATAGATCCTCGTTTGTATTTTTATTCCTATTTTCACGTCAGTGATTTTTTTTTTTTCTGCTCTAAAGGTTTTTACGTGCGAGCGTCCGGGAGCTTTCCGGAGCCTCTACAGCCCTCATAGTCAGGACAAACTTCAGACTCTGGAAACACTGGCTGAACAGCTCGTCACGCTTTGCGCTACTTTGGACGAATATCCAGGCGTTCGATACAAGAAGTAAAAAAACCTGGAAATAAAATACATCTCAAAATTTCTACCTATGTTTTTTTTGGTGTCTGTCACGTAGCCGGGTGCCACTTCCTGTTCTAAACTTTTCACAATAAAAGAACTCTTAAACTGTTAGTTTTAATTGCTCTATTGTGATTCAGAGATGATGCCAATCTTTCTTCTTCAGGGATTCTAACATGGAGAATGCCAAGTTACTGGCCGAGCTGGTGGACAATAAGCTGATGCAGCACTACCAGCTGGACGACAGCGGGAAGAAAAAGGTCAGAAAAACTTTTCCTGCTTCACCGTACGGTCAAATAGTAGTAAAGAATTCAGAATGATCTCTTATTGGATAACTGTGTGTGTCCGGTATCTCCAATCAGTCCAAGAGAGAGCTCCAAACAGCTTCAGAAAAGCTGCTAGGTGGGTGTCCACACGCACCATAGTGAACCCGGGCATGTTCAAGCTCCTTTATTGTCACCGTTCTCAAAGTGAAATTTAGACAGACTTCAAGATAAAAAAATAAGAAGCAAAAATAATAAAAACAGTATAGAAAAAACACAAAAACAGTATAAATAGAAAACTGAATGATTTTTACAGAAATAATTTACAGTGCAGTGTTGTAAAGTGTTCTTAGAACTACCGTAATTTCACGACCATTAGGCGCACCGTACGAAAAGGCGCAGTCTCAGTCACACACCGCCTTACAACAACACACACGCAAGCATGCAAATGTGTGTATTAAAAAATAGATCGGGAGTAAAACTGAGTTTGGTTGTGTTTTATTTAAGTAGTAACGATACTAAACAAACACATTACCAGTAATAGTCTTTATTCAAATCCATCAAAGTCCTCATCCTCTGTTTCAGAGCAGGTCCACTTCACTCCTCGCTGTCAAAGTCACTGTCTGTACTGTGCGGCTCCTCAGAAAGGATACCAGCTTTTGAGAAAGCTCGGATAACAGTACCAGCAGACACGTTAGTCCAAGCATCTACAATCCATTGGCAAACTGTAGCGTAACTCGCCCGGCGCTGCCTTCCACCCTTCGGTCATCCATCGCTCCCACGCCGCTCACACTTCACTCTTTAGGTTCTGCCACTTTAGGTATCTCTTTAGGTTCTGTTCACTCATGCCTTTTCTTTCAGGTCCTCCTCACGGGCACCGCGTTTTATTTTAGGTCCGCCTTTTCTCACACACAAGGCGCTCCGCTCATTTTGAAGAAAATTTGAGACTTTTAGGTGCGCCTTATAGACGTGAAATTACGGTAGTCATATGAGGGGTGATTGCTTTTACAGCTCAGAGGCGGGAGGTGGTGGTTTTGATGGTCCTGTACTGTTTCCCTGATGGGAGAGGTACACACAGTCCGTAACCTGGGTAGGTGGGGTTCATCGCTATACGTCTGGCCTTCTGCTGAACTCGGGAGCTGTGGAACAAATCCAGAACAAATCCAGATCTGGCAGCCGGCACCGTACGATCCCCTGTGCAGCGTTCACCACCCGGGCCGAGTCCTTTTTATTTTTCACCTCTTTGTTCTCCACCTGCTTGTCAAACATTTCGTTCTTCCGTCCCATCGGGTAGTGCAGCTGCCGTACCAGGAGACAGGATGCTCTCTGTACAGGTTGTGGAGAGTCCGGAGCACTTCCTGAGGAAGAAGAGACAGGAATCCCCTCTGATGTCACCCAGAAGATCCTGTCTTCATTCCTTTTGATTCACTCCAGAATGGAACGCTGTTCTACCACGCGGCTGTTCCCACGTTGGCACCACCTAGCAGCTGTTTTGGAGCTCTCTCTTGGAGCTTACATAAATTTTCCCAGCGGGGGTTTAAAAGTGTTCTGAATCGTTTCCATTAATTTGAGATAAAAGCTTGTAAATAAAATCAAATTGACTTCAGATGTGAAGAACGTTTAAAATTCTCTCTTTAACCTTGTGAAGAACTGTTTTGTTTTTTTGTGTGTGTGCAGGGTAAGACCCAGGCCCAGCTGCTCATAGTGGAGCGAGGCTTCGACCCGGTCAGCCCCATCCTGCACGAACTCACCTACCAGGCGATGGTCTATGACCTCATCGACATCCAGGACGACACCTACAAGTAAACCTCTCACCGTTCTATCGTTAACCCCTCGAGTTACACTGCAGCACGACTCAGAAACCAGACGCTTAGAAAACTCGGTCTATAGAGAATCCTCCATCTCACCCAGGAGGATCCTGAGGTGTGAGACATAGTCTCTCCAGCAGGTCTGGGGTCTGTCTCTGGGTCTCCTCCTGGTGGGACAGAACACCTCATCAGAGAGGAGGGCATCCTAATTAAATGCCTGAACCACCCTATCAGGCTTCCCTCGATCTGGAGGAGCAGTGGCTCTATTCCGAGCTCCTCCTGGATGGCAGATATAATGAGTCGTATTCCAGTCCAATCCGCTTTAATCAAACACCTCTCCGCTGCTCTCCAGGTACAAGTCTAAGGACGGAGCAGAGAAACAGGCTCTGCTGAACGAGGACGACATGCTTTGGGTGAAACTCAGACACAAACACATCGCCGAGGTTTCCGAGTAGGTGTCAACGTCTTAGTTTGTCCAGATGTGCCTCTTAGATCCTCACATCTGTCTCTGTTCTAAACAGACTCATCCCAAAGATGATGAAGGAAATTTCTGCTCAGAAGAAGCAGCCGGACGGGAAGGTGAGACCTTCTTGTTTCCTGGTAAATAACAGTCATCACATCTTCTAAAACTCAGTTTTGAATCTTCTGTTTTCAGATTTCCATCAGTAATTTGGCTCAAATGATGAAGAAAATGCCGTCGTTCCGCAAACAGCTGACTCAGGTAACACCGACAGTAACAATAGGATTTAATTCATTGTGGGTTTTTACACTCATAACATTTAGTTTTTTTCAAACACGTTGCGTCCTATTACTTGCTGACCATAAAGTTTTGTTTTGTTGTCTTCCGCTTATCCCGGGGCTGGGTCGCCGGGGGCAACACCCTCAGACAGGAAGCCCAGGCTTCTCTCACCCTGGCTGCATCCTCCATCTCACCCATGAGGATCCTGAGGTGTTCCCTGTCCAGCTGTGAGACATAGTCTCTCCAGCAGGTCCGGGATCCTGCTCTGGCTCTCCTCCTGGTGGGATGTAACACCTCACCAGTGAGGCAGGCATCCTAACCAGATACCCGAACCTTGGCTAACCCAAACACATTAATACAAAACAATCTAAACTCTATGTTGAATGGGAGACGGTGGCTGCGTGGTTAGAGCGGCCACCGCTCTAACCACCATGGCGAAGTCTTTGCAGAGGGATTGGATGATGATGAGGAAGATGAAGATGATGAGGAAGAATACGATGAAGATGCACCACCTGGAGACGAGGTGGATGATGACGGGGAGGAAGATGAAGAGGAGAATGAAGAAGAAAAGGATTTATTGAAGTGAAATAGCCTCACCACGGTAACCAGGATCTACATTCCTACCCTCACCATGGTAACCAGGATCTACATTCCTACCCTCACCATGGCAACCAGGATCTACATTCCTACCCTCACCATGGTAACCAGGATCTACGTTCCTACTCTCACCATGGTAACCAGGATCTACGTTCCTACCCTCACCATGGTAACCAGGATCTATGTTCCTACCCTCACCATGGTAACCAGGATCTATGTTCCTACTCTCACCATGGTAACCAGGATCTACGTTCCTACCCTCACCATGGTAACCAGGATCTATGTTCCTACCCTCACCATGGTAACCAGGATCTATGTTCCTACCCTCACCATGGTAACAAGGATCTACGTTCCTACCCTCACCATGGTAACCAGGATCTACGTTCCTACCCTCATCATGGTAACCAGGATCTACATTCCTACCCTCACCATGGTAACCAGGATCTATGTTCCTACCCTCACCATGGTAACCAGGATCTATGTTCCTACCCTCACCATGGTAACCAGGATCTACGTTCCTACCCTCACCATGGTAACCAGGATCTATGTTCCTACCCTCACCATGGTAACCAGGATCTATGTTCCTACCCTCACCATGGTAACCAGGATGTACGTTCCTACCCTCACCATGGTAACCAGGATCTAGGTTCCTACCCTCACCATGGTAACCAGGATGTACGTTCCTACCCTCACCATGGTAACCAGGATCTACGTTCCTACCCTCACCATGGTAACCAGGATCTATGCGACCTTCTGGTCGCGGGTTCGCGTCCCACGGAGAGCACGTCTAGGGTCCTTGGAGAAGACACCTAACCCCCACTTCTCCCACCATTGGCGCCGTTGAAGGGCAGCCTGCTGCGGTGTAAGGAGTGCAGCAAACAAATTTCCCCGGTGAGGGATGAATAGAGTCATTCAAAAAAAAAAAAAAAATCTCTCTCCCAGTACTTCGAGGGAATGCTCGTCCATGCACCAACACAGCGTTTAACCACATCTTCAGACGGCCTCGTCTGGAAACTTCTTTCCTCCATTCGCTGTTCTATCGAGATCTGCGACCATCCGATCGGCGACTTTGCACCTCTGCACATGCCCAGAACGAGTCATCCACCTCCCCCTCTCTTCCAGATGATCTAACCATTTAGATTAGTTTAATGTGTTTACTTTCGGTTCTGCGACCGGTTGTTCAATTCCGGTTGGGGCCATGGATATGGATAGAACACCGGTCCCAGAACCTAAAGTAAATATAACGGATGGTTAGATCATCTGGAAGAGGAGGGCGGGAGGTAGATGACGTCTTCTGGGCATGTGCAGATACGCAGAGTCTGCACATGATCTCGATGGTCACAGGTCTCAATAGAACACCAGGAAATAGCAGAGCATGGCAGACAGAGGGGATTCCAATCTGCTCTTAAAGGGGCAGTACACAACTTTATATTCTTAGAAACGTAACGTTTCAGGTTTTATTAAAGGTTTAAATGTTTTTCATTAAAACAGATTGAAAGTGAAAAATGTATAAAAGTTTAAAAGAACAGACACTGATTTTTCTTTCTGATTATTTTTTTTAGAAAACGATCCATCTGCAGCTGGCTGAAGACTGCATGAACCAGTTCGGAAAAAATGTGGAAAAACTCTGCAAAGCCGAGCAGGTTTGATTCTAAAAATTCTTTAAGCGTTTGAAAGAAAATGTTGTGGTACCTAAGGATGGGGATCGATAAGGATTTATCGATACTAGTCCTCTTATCGATCCCGCTTAACGATTTGTCTTTAACGAATCTCTTATTGATACTTTTAGAAACAAACAAATAAGTATCCTGAAGATAAAAACTTTAATTAGATGACGGTGGAACTAAAAAAACAAAACAATATATAAATAAAATATACCTTAAATAAAATGAGGTACTTCAAAATAAATTTGAACTGGACTGAAATAAAAACAAAAAAATGTCAAAGTTAGAAAGAAAAATAAATATTATTTTGGTTTAAGTTTAACAGCAGAAAATGTTTTTTTTTTTTTGCCAACAATAAAAAATCTTAAAAATTGAAATACGGTGCAAAACGGGCGGGAGAGAATCACCTGCTCCTCAATGTAGATAAAACCAGGGAGATGGTGATTGACTTCCAGAACAGGAGGACTGATTTGCAGTCGCTCTACATTCTGGGTAGAGATGTGGAGGTGATGGAGGAGTACAGATACCTTGGAGTGACCATCGACAGCAGACTGAACTGGAGGAGCAACAGTACTGCTGTGAACAAGAAGACCTGCAGCCGACTTTACTTCCTAAGGAAGCTGAGGTCCTTCAATGTGTGCTGCAAGATCCTGGAGACCTTCTACCAGTCTGTGGTGGAGACCTTCTACCAGTCTGTGGTGGAGACCTTCTATCAGTCTGTGGTGGAGACCTTCTATCAGTCTGTGGTGGAGACCTTCTATCAGTCTGTGGTGGAGACCTTCTATCAGTCTGTGGTGGAGACCTTCTATCAGTCTGTGGTGGAGACCTTCTATCAGTCTGTGGTGGAGACCTTCTATCAGTCTGTGGTGGAGACCTTCTATCAGTCTGTGGTGGAGACCTTCTACCAGTCTGTGGTGGAGACCTTCTACCAGTCTGTGGTGGAGACCTTCTACCAGTCTGTGGTGGAGACCTTCTATCAGTCTGTGGTGGAGACCTTCTACCAGTCTGTGGTGGAGACCTTCTATCAGTCTGTGGTGGAGACCTTCTATCAGTCTGTGGTGGAGACCTTCTATCAGTCTGTGGTGGAGACCTTCTACCAGTCTGTGGTGGAGACCTTCTATCAGTCTGTGGTGGAGACCTTCTATCAGTCTGTGGTGGAGACCTTCTACCAGTCTGTGGTGGAGACCTTCTATCAGTCTGTGGTGGAGACCTTCTATCAGTCTGTGGTGGAGACCTTCTATCAGTCTGTGGTGGAGACCTTCTATCAGTCTGTGGTGGCCAGCTCCTTGTGCTTCTCTGTCATCTGCTGGAGGAGCAGCATCGCAGCCAGTGACGCCAACAGACTTAATAAACTAATCAGACTGGCTGGCTCTGTCATTGGCTGCAAACAGGACACACATGAGGCAGTGGTAGAGAGGAGGTCACTGAATAAACTTTTATCCATCATGGAGAATCATGACCATCCTCTCTACCATCATGGATAACCCTGACCATCCTCTCTACCATCATGGATAACCCTGACCATCCTCTCTACCATCATGGATAACCCTGACCATCCTCTCTACCATCATGGATAACCCTGACCATCCTCTCTACCATCATGGATAACCCTGACCATCCTCTCTACCATCATGGGTAACCCTGACCATCCTCTCTACCATCATAGATAACCCTGACCATCCTCTCTACCATCATGGATAACCCTGACCATCCTCTCTACCATCATGGATAACCCTGACCATCCTCTCTACCATCATGGATAACCCTGACCATCCTCTCTACCATCATAGATAACCCTGACCATCCTCTCTACCATCATGGATAACCCTGACCATCCTCTCTACCATCATGGATAACCCTGACCATCCTCTCTACCATCATGGATAACCCTGACCATCCTCTCTACCATCATAGATAACCCTGACCATCCTCTCTACCATCATAGATAACCCTGACCATCCTCTCTACCATCATGGATAACCATGACCATCCTCTCTACCATCATAGATAACCCTGACCATCCTCTCTACCATCATGGATAACCCTGACCATCCTCTCTACCATCATGGGTAACCCTGACCATCCTCTCTACCATCATGGATAACCCTGACCATCCTCTCTACCATCATGGATAACCCTGACCATCCTCTCTACCATCATAGATAACCCTGACCATCCTCTCTACCATCATAGATAACCCTGACCATCCTCTCTACCATCATAGATAACCCTGACCATCCTCTCTACCATCATGGATAACCATGACCATCCTCTCTACCATCATGGATAACCCTGACCATCCTCTCTACCATCATAGATAACCCTGACCATCCTCTCCACCATCATGGATAACCCTGACCATCCTCTCTACCATCATGGATAACCCTGACCATCCTCTCTACCATCATGGATAACCCTGACCATCCTCTCTACCATCATGGGTAACCCTGACCATCCTCTCTACCATCA
This sequence comes from Neostethus bicornis, assembly GCA_902685375.1. Lineage (NCBI taxonomy): Eukaryota > Metazoa > Chordata > Actinopteri > Atheriniformes > Phallostethidae > Neostethus > Neostethus bicornis. The sequence continues at coordinate 31,108,850 of LR738547.1, read as the reverse complement.
TGGATAACCCTGACCATCCTCTCTACCATCATGGATAACCCTGACCATCCTCTCTACCATCATAGATAACCCTGACCATCCTCTCCACCATCATGGATAACCCTGACCATCCTCTCCACCATCATGGATAACCCTGACCATCCTCTCTACCATCATGGATAACCCTGACCATCCTCTCTACCATCATGGATAACCATGACCATCCTCTCTACCCACTCCTGGACGAACAGCGGAGCTCCTTCTCCAAGAGGCTCAGACAGCTCCGCTCGAGAACATCTCGTTACCGGAGGTCTTTCTTTCTGTACCTGATCGGGCTCAACAACGACTCACTTAGCAGATAGGAAGTTGTTGCTGTGACACACAAATTTCCCATGTGTGGGATCATTAAAGTAGATTCTGATTCGGAAAACAAAATATTGCAAACACAGCAGAACCAAGATTTAAATGTTCTAACGGTGCTGTTTGATTCCTGTCGCATCGGTCCCACAGCTGCTAGACGTCAAGTAGCTGTTGAAAAGATGCACCAGGATCCACTCCGTCAAACACAGTGCATTTTTCAGTCTCAATGACGTGGTTTTTGGCAACATGTTTGGACAAACTGCCACCTTTACATGAAAATACTTTATTGCACTTTAATAATAAAAACGTGCGTTGTCGTTATGTGTGTGTGTGGCAGCAGAGCATGTGCGCGTGATGCTGCTGCTGCTTGAAGTGAAAGTGTTGCAGCTCGGTGTGACCGGAATCGATAGCAGATCCGTTTGGACCTAGCGCTTATTGGTTTGGGTAAAATGACGACAGCGGAATCGGTTAAAAAAAACAGTTCTCGACACCCCTCTCTAGACATGACTCACCTGAAACTGTGTTCAATGTATGAGTTGTTCCTCCTTTAAAGGAACAGCGCGGTTTGATAACGTCTTTTGTTTTGGAATTAAATAATACTTGGTTTCGTGGATTCTGTGCTCCGTTTTTATTTAACAAATCCACAATGGATCAAGTTTCTGGAAAAAATCTCTAAGTCCTCGTTTGTTATTCCGGTTTAATCCTATTTGTTCCTGATTTTTTTACGTTCCAAATAAAAACATGTCTAATTTCTAAACATAGAACAAAATGACCTTTACAGACTGATGGGTGACATGTGGTGTCTTTTTCAGGATCTGGCGGTGGGACTAGACGCAGAGGGAGTGAAAGTTAAAGATCCAATGAGAACTTTACTTCCTGTTCTGCTTCATCAGTACGGCATGTACGATAAAATCCGAGCCGTTCTTCTTTACATCTTCAGCCTGAACGGTAAAAAAAAAAAAAACTACTTTACAGAATTAAAAAGAAAACAAAATGTAGATCCTGGTTACCATGGTGAGGATTGGAACCTACATAGATCCTGGTTACCATGGTGATGATTGGAACCTACATAGATCCTGGTTACCATGGTGAGGGTAGGAATGTAGATCCTGGTTACCATGGTGAGGGTAGGAATGTAGATCCTGGTTACCATGGTGAGGGTAGGAACGTAGATCCCGGTTACCACGGTGAGGGTAGGAATGTAGATCCTGGTTACCATGGTGAGGGTAGGAACGTAGATCCTGGTTACTATGGTGAGGGTAGGAACGTAGATCCTGGTTACCATGGTGAGGGTAGGAATGTAGATCCTGGTTACCATGGTGAGGGTAGGAACATAAATCCTGGTTACCATGGTGAAGGTAGGAACATAGATCCTGGTTACCATGGTGAGGGTAGGAATGTAGACCCTGGTTACCATGGTGAGGGTAGGAATGTAGATCCTGGTTACCATGGTGAGGGTAGGAACGTAGATCCTGGTTACCATGGTGAGGGTAGGAACGTAGATCCTGGTTACCATGGTGAGGGTAGGAACGTAGATCCTGGTTACCATGGTGAGGGTAGGAATGTAGATCCTGGTTACCATGGTGAGGGTAGGAACATAAATCCTGGTTACCATGGTGAAGGTAGGAACGTAGATCCTGGTTACCATGGTGAGGGTAGGAACGTAGATCCTGGTTACCATGGTGAGGGTAGGAACGTAGATTCCGGTTACCATGGTGAGGGTAGGAACGTAGATCCTGGTTACCATGGTGAGGGTAGGAACGTAGATCCTGGTTACCATGGTGAGGGTAGGAATGTAGATCCCGGTTACCATGGTGAGGGTAGGAATGTAGATCCCGGTTACCATGGTGAGGGTAGGAAAGGAAGATCCCGGTTACCATGGTGAGGGTAGGAACGTAGATCCCAGTTACCATGGTGAGGGTAGGAACGTAGATCCCGGTTACCATGGTGAGGGTAGGAACATAGATCCCGGTTACCATGGTGAGGATAGGAACGTAGATCCCGGTTACCATGGTGAGGATAGGAACGTAGATCCCGGTTACCATGGTGAGGATAGGAACGTAGATCCTGGTTACCATGGTGAGGGTAGGAACGTAGATCCCGGTTACCATGGTGAGGATAGGAACGTAGATCCTGGTTACCATGGTGAGGGTAGGAACGTAGATCCTGGTTACCATGGTGAGGGTAGGATCTTAGATTGACTTGTAAATCCAGAGCTTTACTTTTCAGCTCAGCTATTTCTTCACCTTTGACAGATCCTGATTATTGCAGACGCTGCACTGATCCGTCTGTCGATCTCCTGCTCCATCACCCCCCCACAGGGGGGTGGAGGAGGACCTAGCCTTCATCAATCATTGATAAAAACCACGTTTTTTTTCTCTGGATTAAAACAGGAACCACCGATGAGAACCTGAATAAACTCATCCAACACGTCAACATCGAGAACGACCGTGAATTCATCCTGAACTGGAAAGAACTGGGCGTCCCCATCATCACCTCGGTCCGTCTCTAATCCACAGTGGTTCAGATTAAACTGATTGATTCTAATCAGCTCTTCTCTTTTCAGCCCAGTTTATTTTCCCGTAAACCCAGCCGGAGGGACCGTTCGCACGAGGAGCAGTACAACCTGTCTCGCTGGACCCCCGCCATCAAGGATGTGATGGAGGTCAGTGATCGTTCACCGCCTGCTAGTCAAACATTCCGTTCTTCCATCCCGTCGTTCCGCTTATCTGTGTTGCCGGGGGTAACAGCCTTAGACGGGTAACCCAAGCTTCTCTCACCCCGGCTGCATCCTCCAGCTCACCCAGGAGGATCCTGAGGTGTTCCCTGTCCAGCTGTGAGACATAGTCTCCCTAAGAGGTCCAGGGTCTGCCTCTGAGTCTCCTCCTGGTGGGACGGAACACCTCTCCAGCCAGGGAGGCATCCTAACCAGATGCCTGAACCACCCCATCTGGATTCTCTCAATCTGGAGGAGCAACAGTTCTTCTCCAAGCTCCTCCCTCTTTCTCTGAAAGAGACTCCGCCTACTCTGCATTGATCCATCTGTGTTTTAGAGCAGACCACCTGCTGTGTGTGCACTAAAACACATCCTGTTTGGTACTGAGCATGTGCAGACCACCTGCACTAAAACACATCCTGTTTGGTACTGAGCATGAGCAGACCACCTGCTCTAAAACACATCCTGTTTGGTACTGAGCATGTGCAGAACACCTGCTCTAAAACACATCCTGTTTGGTACTGAGCATGTGCAGACCACCTGCTCTAAAACACATCCTGTTTGGTACTGAGCATGTGCAGACCACCTGCTCTAAAACACATCCTGTTTGGTACTGAGCATGTGCAGACCACCTGCTCTAAAACACATCCTGTTTGGTACTGAGCATGTGCAGACCACCTGCTCTAAAACACATCCTGTTTGGTACTGAGCATGTGCAGACCACCTGCACTAAAACACATCCTGTTTGGTACTGAGCATGTGCAGACCACCTGCACTAAAACACATCCTGTTTGGTACTGAGCATGTGCAGACCACCTGCTCTAAAACACATCCTGTTTGGTACTGAGCATGTGCAGACCACCTGCTCTAAAACACATCCTGTTTGGTAATGAGCATGTGCAGAACACCTGCTCTAAAACACATCCTGTTTGGTACTGAGCATGTGCAGACCACCTGCACTAAAACACATTCTGTTTGGTACTGAGCATGTGCAGACCACCTGCTCTAAAACACATCCTGTTTGGTACTGAGCATGTGCAGACCACCTGCTCTAAAACACATCCTGTTTGGTACTGAGCATGAGCAGACCACCTGCTCTAAAACACATCCTGTTTGGTACTGAGCATGTGCAGACCACCTTCTCTAAAACACATCCTGTTTGGTACTGAGCATGTGCAGACCACCTGCTCTAAAACACATCCTGTTTGGTACTGAGCATGTGCAGACCACCTGCTCTAAAACACATCCTGTTTGGTACTGAGCATGTGCAGACCACCTGCCCTAAAACACATCCTGTTTGGTACTGAGCATGTGCAGACCACCTGCTCTAAAACACATCCTGTTTGGTACTGAGCATGAGCAGACCACCTGCTCTAAAACACATCCTGTTTGGTACTGAGCATGTGCAGAACACCTGCTCTAAAACACATCCTGTTTGGTACTGAGCATGAGCAGAACACCTGCCCTAGAACACATCCTGTTTGGTACTGAGCATGTGCATTAAAACACTTCCTGTTGGGACTGAGCATGTGCAGAACACCTGCTCTAAAACACATCCTGTTTGGTACTGAGCATGAGCAGACCACCTGCCCTAGAACACATCCTGTTTGGTACTGAGCATGTGCAGAACACCTGCTCTAAAACACATCCTGTTTGGTACTGAGCATGAGCAGACCACCTGCTCTAAAACACATCCTGTTTGGTACTGAGCATGTGCAGAACACCTGCTCTAAAACACATCCTGTTTGGTACTGAGCATGTGCAGAACACCTGCTCTAAAACACATCCTGTTTGGTACTGAGCATGTGCAGAACACCTGCTCTAAAACACATCCTGTTTGGTACTGAGCATGTGCAGAACACCTGCTCTAAAACACTTCCTGTTGGGACTGAGCATGTGCAGAACACCTGCTCTAAAACACTTCCGGTTTACATTAGATTGTTGTCGTAGCAGAGAACAGAATCCACAGCCAAAACAACCTGGTGTTTGAATAATTTCTGTAAACATTTGGATTGTTTTTTGTGTAAAAAAGATGTTTAAAAATGTTTTTTTTTTTTTAACCTTCAGGACGCCGTGGAGAACAAACTGGACAGCAGGGAGTGGCCTCATCAGTCTGAGTGTCCTGCAGCATGGAACGGCTCCGGAGCCGTCAGGTGAGTTCTAACTAAAGCTCAGACATCATTAGGATGTTTAACCCTCCTCTGATGCCCTCTACGCCCGCAGCGCCCGTCAGAAACCCAAACCCAACGCTCAGGACGAGCGGCGGTCCGGTTCCCGTCTCATCATATTCATCATCGGAGGGATGAGTTACTCGGAGATGAGATGCGCCTACGAGGTCACGCAGGCCGTTAAATCCTGTGAGGTCATCATAGGTGAGTCGCCGTGGCGACCGGGACGTGGCATTATGGTCTGGTTTTGTTACAAGTTTCTGTTTTCAGGATCGTCTCACATTCTGACCCCGACCGGCCTCCTGAACGACATCAAGGGTTTGACGAAGGGACCGATGGAGACGTTCACGGTGGAGGAGAGGAGCAACGCTTAGACACACAGATACACACACACACACACACACACACACACACACACACACACACACACACACACACACACATGGTGGAGGAGAGGAGCAACGCTTAGACACACAGACACACACACACACACACACGGTGGAGGAGAGGAGCAACGCTTAGACACACAGATACACACACACACACACACGGTGGAGGAGAGGAGCAACGCTTAGACACACAGATACACACACACACACACACGGTGGAGGAGAGGAGCAACGCTTAGACACACAGATACACACACACACACACACACACACACACACACACACGGTGGAGGAGAGGAGCAACGCTTAGACACACACACACACACGGTGGAAGAGCAGAGCAACGCTTAGACACACACACACCATGCATCTCAGCTTGCTTAAAATTTAACGCTAAAACACACACACACACTCACTCACACACCCACTCTCTCATACACACTCACACACACACTCTTACACACACACATTTCATCTCAGTTCGCTGACCTTTGATTTTTTTTCATTTAAACATCTCTAATAATCGTTTATAAAAAAAAAAAATCACTTTAACTGCTTTTTTTTTTACTAACGTTTAAAAAAAATTTAAAAAAGGAATGTTTTTTTTCTCTTTTTTGCACTTTTTACTAAAAACTATGAAGTGAATAAAAAATAAACTTAATTTAGTTTATTAAAGTCTTTATTATTATTTTTAGTTTTTCAAAACTTTTCTTATTTTTCTATGTCCTACCCTCACCGTGGCAACCAGGATCTACGTTCCTACCCTCACCATGGCAACCAGGATCTATGTTCCTACCCTCACCATGGTAACCAGGATCTATGTTCCTACCCTCACCATGGTAAACAGGATCTATGTTCCTACCCTCACCATGGTAACCAGGATCTACGTTCCTACCCTCACCATGGTAACCAGGATCTACGTTCCTACCCTCACCATGGTAACCAGGATCTATGTTCCTACCCTCACCATGGTAACCAGGATCTATGTTCCTACCCTCACCATGGTAACCATGATCTACGTTCCTACCCTCACTATGGTAATCAGGATCTACCTTCCTACCCTCACCATGGTAATCAGGATCTACATTCCTACCCTCACCATGGTAACCAGGATCTACGTTCCTACCCTCACCATGGTAACCAGGATCTACGTTCCTATCCTCACCATGGTAACCAGGATCTATGTTCCTACCCTCACCATGGTAACCAGGATCTACGTTCCTACCCTCACTATGGTAATCAGGATCTACATTCCTACCCTCACCATGGTAACCAGGATCTACGTTCCTAACCTCACCATGGTAACCAGGATCTACGTTCCTATCCTCACCATGGTAACCAGGATCTATGTTCCTACCCTCACCATGGTAACCAGGATCTACGTTCCTACCCTCACTATGGTAATCAGGATCTACATTCCTACCCTCACCATGGTAACCAGGATCTACCTTCCTACCCTCACCATGGTAACCAGATCTACGTTCCTACCCTCACCATGGTAACCAGGATCTACGTTCCTAACCTCACCATGGTAACCAGGATCTACGTTTCTACCCTCACCATGGTAACCAGGCTCAAGAGTTTTGTTGTTGTAATATATTAATGTGTTGTTATAGTTTATTAGATTATATTAGAATTATTTTATTGATCCCACACTTGGGAAATTTGTGTGTAACAGCAGCAAACAAAAAAGAAAGGAGTAAACAGTAAATATACAAGAAGGACAATAAAAAATAAAATATTAAAGAAAAATAAAATAAATAAAAAAAATAGAGGGAATAATGTGACTAAACATCAAGTACAATAAGGATTGAATGTGCATAGGGAGGCAAAAAAGTGACATAAGCAACACAAAGTGACAAACAGCGATCAATTACATGAGCATGAACCAGTTTTTTGTTATTTTTCCGAGTTATTATAAAGTGTTCTTGTATTGAGAACAAAAGATTTCCGGTACCGGGCGGTTTTTGAGCGGAGCTGTCTGAGCCTCTTGGAGAAGGAGCTCCGCTGCTTGTCCAGAAGTGGGTAGAGAGATGGTCAGGGTTATCCATGATGGTAGAGAGGATGGTCAGGGTTATCCATGATGGTAGAGAGGATGGTCATGGTTACCCATGATGGTAGAGAGGATGGTCAGGGTTACCCATGATGGTAGAGAGGATGGTCAGGGTTATCCATGATGGTAGAGAGGATGGTCAGGGTTATCCATGATGGTAGAGAGGATGGTCAGGGTTATCCATGATGGTAGAGAGGATGGTCATGGTTACCCATGATGGTAGAGAGGATGGTCATGGTTACCCATGATGGTAGAGAGGATGGTCAGGGTTATCCATGATGGTAGAGAGGATGGTCAGGGTTATCCATGATGGTAGAGAGGATGGTCAGGGTTATCCATGATGGTAGAGAGGATGGTCAGGGTTATCCATGATGGTAGAGAGGATGGTCAGGGTTATCCATGATGGTAGAGAGGATGGTCATGGTTACCCATGATGGTAGAGAGGATGGTCAGGGTTATCCATGATGGTAGAGAGGATGGTCAGGGTTATCCATGATGGTAGAGAGGATGGTCAGGGTTATCCATGATGGTAGAGAGGATGGTCCGGATTATCCATGATGGTAAAGAGGATGGTCAGGGTTATCCATGATGGTAGAGAGGATGGTCAGGGTTGTCCATGATGGTAAAGAGGATGGTCAGGGTTATCCATGATTGTAGAGAGGATGGTCAGGGTTATCCATGATGGTAGAGAGGATGGTCAGGGTTATCCATGATGGTAGAGAGGATGGTAAGGGTTATCCATGATGGTAGAGAGGATGGTCAGGGTTATCCATGATGGTAGAGAGGATGGTCAGGGTTACCCATGATGGTAGAGAGGATGGTCAGGGTTACCCATGATGGTAGAGAGGATGGTCAGGGTTATCCATGATGGTAGAGAGGATGGTAAGGGTTATCCATGATGGTAGAGAGGATGGTAAGGGTTAACCATGATGGTAGAGAGGATGGTAAGGGTTAACCATGATGGTAGAGAGGATGGTCAGGGTTATCCATGATGGTAGAGAGGATGGTCAGAGTTATCTATGATGGTAGAGAGGATGGTCAGGGTTATCCATGATGGTAGAGAGGATGGTCAGAGTTATCTATGATGGTAGAGAGGATGGTCAGGGTTACCCATGATGGTAGAGAGGATGGTCAGGGTTATCTATGATGGTAGAGAGGATGGTCAGGGTTACCCATGATGGTAGAGAGGATGGTCAGAGTTATCTATGATGGTAGAGAGGATGGTCAGGGTTACCCATGATGGTAGAGAGGATGGTCAGAGTTATCCATGATGGTAGAGAGGATGGTAAGGGTTATCCATGATGGTAGAGAGGATGGTAAGGGTTATCCATGATGGTAGAGAGGATGGTCAGGGTTATCCATGATGGTAGAGAGGATGGTCAGGGTTATCCATGATGGTAGAGAGGATGGTCAGAGTTATCTATGATGGTAGAGAGGATGGTCAGGGTTACCCATGATGGTAGAGAGGATGGTCAGGGTTATCTATGATGGTAGAGAGGATGGTCAGGGTTACCCATGATGGTAGAGAGGATGGTCAGGGTTATCCATGATGGTAGAGAGGATGGTAAGGGTTACCCATGATGGTAGAGAGGATGGTCAGGGTTATCCATGATGGTAGAGAGGATGGTCAGAGTTATCTATGATGGTAGAGAGGATGGTCAGGGTTACCCATGATGGTAGAGAGGATGGTCAGAGTTATCTATGATGGTAGAGAGGATGGTCAGGGTTATCTATGATGGTAGAGAGGATGGTCAGGGTTATCCATGATGGTAGAGAGGATGGTCAGAGTTATCTATGATGGTAGAGAGGATGGTCAGGGTTACCCATGATGGTAGAGAGGATGGTCAGGGTTATCCATGATGGTAGAGAGGATGGTCAGGGTTATCCATGATGGTAGAGAGGATGGTCATGATTGTCCATGATGGATAAAAGTTTTTTCAGTGACCTCCTCTCCGTCACTGCTTCGAGTGTGTCCTGTTGGCAGCCAATGACAGAGCCAGCCTTTCTTATCAGTTTATTAAGTCTGTTGGCGTCACTGGCTGTGATGCTGCTCCTCCAGCAGATGACTGAGAAGAACAAGGTACTGGCCACCACAGACTGATAGAAGGTCTCCACCACAGACTGATAGAAGGTCTCCACCACAGACTGATAGAAGGTCTCCACCACAGACTGATAGAAGGTCTCCACCACAGACTGATAGAAGGTCTCCACCACAGACTGATAGAAGGTCTCCACCACAGACTGATAGAAGGTCTCCACCACAGACTGATAGAAGGTCTCCACCACAGACTGGTAGAAGGTCTCCACCACAGACTGATAGAAGGTCTCCACCACAGACTGGTAGAAGGTCTCCACCACAGACTGGTAGAAGGTCTCCAGGATCTTGCAGCACACATTGAAGGACCTCAGCTTCCTTAGGAAGTAAAGTCGGCTGCAGGTCTTCTTGTACACAGCAGTACTGTTGCTCCTCCAGTTCAGTCTGCTGTCGATGGTCACTCCAAGGTATCTGTACTCCTCCATCACCTCCACATCTCTACCCAGAATGTAAAGGGGACGCAAGGCAGATCTGTTCTTCTGGAAGTCAATCACCATCTCCCTGGTCTTGTCAACATTGAGCAGCAGGTGATTCTCTCCCGCCCACTCCACAAATCCATCCACCACCCTCCTGTACTCCTCCTCCTGCCCACCACCTATACACCCTACAACTGCTGAGTCATCAGAGAATTTCTGTAGGTGTCATAACTCGGAGTTGTGCTGGAAGTCTGAGGTGTACAATATGATGTTTTTGTACAATGTTTATGTTTCACAATGAAGGTGGAGAGGGGTTCCTGTCAGTTTCAGAACACACACTCACACTCTTTACACACAAACACATAAACACTAACAAAAAAATTATAGTTTGTTTTTATGCGCATGCGTGGACCACCAACACGTTCCCCCGGTTGCCATGACAACCATTTGATGTTTCTTTCTGCGCATGCGTGGACCACCAACACGTTCTCCCGGTTGCCATGACAACCGTTTGATGTTTCTTTCTACGCATGCGTGGACCACCAACACGTTTCCCCGGTTGCCATGACAACCGTCATAAACAACAACCTTAAATTTTAAAATTCTGATACTTTAAAAAGTTTCTATTTCAAGCTGAATTAATTTCACTCTTTATAATGTCTGAAAACGGTTCTTCAAGCGGTCAGAAGAAAACCCCCAGCCCGGAGAAGAGGACCTCTCCAAGCAGCCAAGAGAAGACCCCCAGCCCGGAGAAAAGCGGCTCTCCAGGGGGTCAGGAGAAAACCCCCAGCCCGGAGAAGAGGACCTCTCCAAGCAGCCAGGAGAAGACCCCCAGCCCGGAGAAAAGCGGCTCTCCAGGGGGTCAGGAGAAAACCCCCAGCCCGGAGAAAAGCGGCTCTCCTGGGGGTCAGGAGAAAACCCCCAGCCCGGAGAAGAGGACCTCTCCAAGCAGCCAGGAGAAAACCCCCAGCCCGGGTAAAAGGACCTCTCCAAGCAGCCAGGAGAAAACCCCCAGCCCGGGTAAAAGGACCTCTCCAAGCAGCCAGGAGAAAACCCCCAGCCCGGAGAAGAGGACCTCTCCAAGCAGCCAGGAGAAAACCCCCAGCCCGGGTAAAAGGACCTCTCCAAGCAGCCAGGAGAAAACCCCCAGCCCGGGTAAAAGGACCTCTCCAAGCAGCCAGGAGAAAACCCCCAGCCCGGGTAAAAGGACCTCTCCAAGCAGTCAAAAGAAATCCCCCAGCCCGGGTAAACCCAGGTCTGTTAGCGGTCATTGGAGCACTTCCAGTCGGGTTAAAAGTGGTTCTCCTGGTGGTCGTAGAAGCATCTCCAGCCGTGGTAAAGGCAGCCCTCCAGGCGGTAAGAAGAGCTCTTCTACCCTGGGTAAAAGCAGCACTCTCAGCGGGAGGGAGAGCAGCTCCAGCCGGGGTAAACGTGGTTCTCGATGCGGCTGGGAGAGCGTGGATAGTCCTGAGTTGGAGAGTTCAGAGGGGGGGTGGGACACCGAGAGAAGTGACTCCCAGGACGGCCAGGAGAGTCAGAAGTACGTCGATGTTCAAACCTGGCCTGATGGTTCCCAGTATGAAGGAGAGTTTTTAAATGGGTTAAAACATGGAACTGGGAAATTTATCTGGAGTGATGGAGAGGTAAGGACACACACACACACACACATATACACACATACACACACATACACACATACACATATGCACACACATACACATATACACACACATATACATATACCGTATTTTCACGACCATAGGGCGCACAGTATTATAAAGTCATTTATTAAATCCATCCAAGTCCTCATCCTCTGGTTCAGAATCTAACAGCTGCTCTAAATCCAACCTCACAGGTTCACTTTCCTCGCTGTCAGAGTCACTTCCTGAACCGTGCAGCTCCTCGGAAATGATGCCCGCTTTTGGGAAAGCTCGGACAACGGTGCCAGCAGACACGTTAGCCCAAGCATCTACAATCCACTGGCAAACTGTGGCGTAACTCGCCCGGCGCAGCTGATCGCCATCAGTTCAAACTGAGCTTCATAAGCGTGTCTCTTTTCTATTTTCAGTGTTAAAACAGCAATGTTCTGCATAAAGAACACACCTGTTTTTTTATACATAATCCACACACACACTTCACCCTTTAACATTCTCATGTTTTCAACTGCGTCCGCCTGATGGTTCTCTAATCCGTCCACAAATCACAAATCAGATAGGGCGCTCCGCTCATTTTGAAGAAAATTTGAGACTTTTAGGGGCGCCTTATGGCCGTGAAATTACGTTACATCATATTTCTTACAGTTTTCAAACTCTCGGTTCTTGTAGTTCTATGAAGGCTCCTTCTATAAGGACTACAGACATGGATGCGGGTCGTACCACTGGTCCGATGGTCTGAAGTTCACCGGAAGGTTCTACCTGGACAGAACAGAGGGCTACGGCCAACAAACTCTCCCTGAAGGATACACCTTCCAGGTAAAAGAAAACGAGGTAGTATATGCCCATACCAGTGGTGGAACTTAACGAAGTAAATATACTTTGTTACTGTACTTAAGTAAAAAAAATAGTGTATCTGTACTTTACTTAAGTAAAATTTAAGACCTGTACTTTTACTTTTACTTCACTACATTTTTTGAGCAAATATCTGTACTTTTATTTCGCTACTTTTTAAAAGTGTGTTTTACATTTTCGTTCAGGAATTTGAAAAATACACAGGTTTTTTTTTTTAGCGCATCTTGAAGCCGCATCGCCAAAATCAAAAGAAGCAGTTGATCGGGAGAAGAAGTTATGAATCGAGAAACATTTTCCATTCATTCAAAAACCAAACATCAAATCTAGTACAAATTAAAAAGAGTCAGAAGATCGTTGTTCGTTGTGTTTACGTCACAGAGCAGGGGCGGATCTAGAATTTTCAAAAGGGGGGCGGGGCTTTGACAAAGCCAATATATAGTGACTGGGGGGCCTTCCCCTCTTCTCCCCCCAAAACATTTTAAAAAATAAGTGTCATTTTCCTCCATTTTGGGGTCCATACGCTGGCCCTTTAATAGGATAGCTTGACTTGTCCCCTTTCCTTTTTTTTATTTATTTATTTATTTATTTTGTGGACCAAAAGAGGCGGGAAAGGTGGGTCATACACCTGCAGAGTATTTATCCTGGTTACCATGGTGACACCCTATAGCACAACAAATAGCATTTGAATTATGATCGAATACTTTTACTTTTTACTTAAAAAGTACAATTTATACCAAATACTTTTGTACTTTTACGTAAGTAGATTTTTTTTTATTGGTACTTTTACTTAAGTACAAAAAGTGAGTACTTCATCCGCCACTGGCCCATACCAGCTTCTTAATCCCTGATTCTGTCAGACCTCAGAAGTTAAGCTGGCTGGGTCTGGGCACTACTTGGACGGTAGGCTGTTAGAATCCCAGGTACCACAGTCCAACCGGGGTCTCCTTCTGGTCAAGCTCCATCCCTCTGGTCCCCTCGACGTCCAGGCGGGGTCTTCTTCCGGTCGAGCTCCATCCCTCTGGTCCCCTCGACGTCCAGCCGGGGTCTCCTTCTGGTCGAGCTCGATCCCTCTGGTCCCCTCGACGTCCAGGCGGGGTCTTCTTCCGGTCGAGCTCCATCCCTCTGGTCCCCTCGACGTCCAGCCGGGGTCTCCTTCTGGTCGAGCTCCATCCCTCTGGTCCCCTCGACGTCCAGGCGGGGTCTTCTTCCGGTCGAGCTCCATCCCTCTGGACCCCTCGACGTCCAGCTGGGGTCTCCTTCCGGTCGAGCTCCATCCCTCTGGTCCCCTCGACGTCCAGCTGGGGTCTCCTTCCGGTCGAGCTCCATCCCTCTGGTCCCCTCGACGTCCAGCCGGGGTCTCCTTCCGGTCGAGCTCCATCCCTCTGGTCCCCTCGACGTCCAGCCGGGGTCTCCTTCCGGTCGAGCTCCATCCCTCTGGTCCCCTCGACGTCCAGCTGGGGTCTCCTTGAAATGTGATCAGTTTGTGGATGAAAGGTTGTTTCTCTGCAGGGTTTGTACCACTACCAGCAGAGGTGTGGTCCAGGTGTGCTCAGTTCCCCGGATGGTCAGCAGGAAGTGGGACAGTGGTACAACGAGCTCCTCTTCAAGCTCTGCACCTCTCTAAATAGTTTCACTCTGATGGACTTCCATGAATATGCACTGTACGCAGAACCGTACGACAGCTCCATCCTCATCAAGCAGGTGGGTGCTTAAAGCTAGGTCCCATCGCCTGAACTTTGCTAGAGCGTTTCTGCTTCCTCTCTCTCAGGTCACCCGCGAAGCTCCGCGGTTTAAAGACGTCTTCATCTACCCCTCCAACATGGAGAGCTACAGCACCAACGGAGACTACCTGCCTCTCCCTCCGTCGCGCAGAAGAGAGCTGGACCGGCGGTTTTTCGGCGAGTTTTGGAGGCCAGAAGCTCGCCCGTACTTAGGTTATGAGCGAGATCCTCTTCTTAAGCTCCCCTTGCAGACCAGGATGGAGGCGGTGATTCGCAAACACAGGTCGGACCCACATCCACACGTTCCTCGCTGATGGAGGAGCTCGTCTCTTGAACCGACCGGCTGCCATCTTGGATGTTTTAAGCTACCACACTCCCTGCCGCCAACCCGACATTCCTTGTTTTGTTTCAGAGTTCTGGCCCAAACCGTGGACTGGGATCTGACGACGGTTCTTGCTCTAAAGAGGACCGGTTTCCGTCCTAAAGGTCCCCAGGAGGTCGCCTCGGAACACCTGATCTTTCACAGCTCGGAAGGAGACCAAGCCGCCGTGTCTCTGATCCTCCGGACAAATCTGGTCCACTTGGATGTCAGCGATTCCCGCGGGAACACGGCGTTGATCGCTGCCACGGTAACGATCCATTTCCTCTTCTCGTCTTTATCACATCTTCCTGAAACGTTTGTGCTTGGGAGCAGGTGAACAGCCGTGACGAAGTGATCCACCTGCTGCTGGATAAAGGTGCAAATATCAACCAGCTGAACAGGGAGGGGATGTCCGCGCTCGCCATTTGCTTCGTCCTCTGCCACCCGTTCAAGTCCCTGTGCACTAGCCTGGGTGATCCGGCCGTCGAAACACAGGTAAGGAAAAGGTTCAGAAACTAATTCAGTTGTGATTGGATGATTTTTCTAAACTCCGCCCCCTTCCAATGGGTCAACAGGTCTGCTCGTCTTTGTGGACATACGAAAACGAACTTCCAACTTCTCCTGAGCCTGAAGAGTCTCCCACAGAAGTCGAGAACAAACCAAACAGCGCTGAAACTTCACCAACCGAACCGGGAAAGATCAGCACGCCTCTGCAGTAAGAAAACAAAAAAAAAAACTCCTAAAGGTTCCATTACGTCGTCTTCCATTTATCCAGGGCCAGGTTGGCAACAGTCTACGACAGAAAGCCAAGGCTCTCTCACCCCGGCTGCATCCTCCATCTCACCCAGGAGGATCCTGAGGTGTTCCCTGTCCAGCTGTGAGACATAGTCTCTCCAGCAGGTCTGCCTCTGAGTCTCCTTCTGGTAGAACCTGCCCAAAAACACCTCACCAGCGAGAGAGGTGTCTTAACCAGATGCATGAACCACCCCAACTGGCTTCTCTGTTGAGTAGAGCCGCTGCTCCTCCTCTCAACTCGGAGGAACAGCAGCTCTACTCTGAGCTCCTTCCAGATGGCAGAGCTCCTCCCTCAATCTCTGAGAGAGAGACCAGGCACCCTGCAGAGAAAGCTCATTTCAGCCGCTGGTATCTGTGATCATGTTCTTTCGGTTACCATCCACACTGGTTACCATGGTGAGGATACGAATCCAGATCCTTGTTACCACGGTGAGGGTAGGAACGTAGATCCTGGTTACCATGGTGATGGTAGGAACGTAGATCCTGGTTACCATGGTGAGGGTAGGAACGTAGATCCTGGTTACCACGGTGAGGGTAGGAACGTAGATCCTGGTTACCATGGTGAGGGTAGGAACGTAGATCCTGGTTACCATGGTGAGGGTAGGAACGTAGATCCTGGTTACCACGGTGAGGGTAGGAACGTAGATCCTGGTTACCATAGTGAGGGTAGGAACGTAGATCCTGGTTACCATGGTGAGGGTAGGAACGTAGATCCTGGTTACCACGGTGAGGGTAGGAACGTAGATCCTGGTTACCATAGTGAGGGTAGGAACGTAGATCCTGGTTACCATGGTGAGGGTAGGAACGTAGATCCTGGTTACCATAGTGAGGGTAGGAACGTAGATCCTGGTTACCATGGTGAGGGTAGGAACGTAGATCCTGGTTACCACGGTGAGGGTAGGAACGTAGATCCTGGTTACCATAGTGAGGGTAGGAACGTAGATCCTGGTTACCACGGTGAGGGTAGGAACGTAGATCCTGGTTACCATGGTGAGGGTAGGAACGTAGATCCTGGTTACCACGGTGAGGGTAGGAACGTAGATCCTGGTTACCATGGTGAGGGTAGGAACGTAGATCCTGGTTACCACGGTGAGGGTAGGAACGTAGATCCTGGTTACCATGGTGAGGGTCCTCCACTGGTGGCAGGAACCTGTCTCTGACCTGCAGGGGAAACGCCTCTTGTTTCCGGATATAACTTTGTGTGTGTGTGTGTGTGTGTGTGTGTGTTTGTGTGTGTTTTAGGGAAAAGGAAGAAGACGAAAACGCCTTGAAAGAAAAGACAGAGGAAGTAAACGAAGGCACCGAGGAAGTAAACGAAGGCATGAAGGAAGTAAACGAAGGCACCGAGGAAGTAAACGAAGGCATGAAGGAAGTAAACGAAGGCACCGAGGAAGTAAACAAAGGCACCGAGGAAGTAAACGAAGGCATGAAGGAAGTAAACAAAGGCACGGAGGAGAAGCCGGAAGAAGAGCAGATCGTTAAGGAGGAAAACGAGGAACAGAAAGCAGAACTTATTGATGGAGAAAAGGATGAGGTTCCGTCAGAGGGCAGAGAGGATGGCACTGAGGTTCCTCAGACTGGCCCTGAGGTTCTTCAGACTGGCACGGAGGTTCCAGAGTCAGGGTCTCCGTCTAACACCGAGGGGACAGACGTTCAGGTAAACCAGGAAAACACCATGAAGCGGTAGAACATCTTGTTTCTCTCATTACCCCTCCGTCCCTCCTGCCAGGAGGAAGACCCCAGTCTGCACCCCGAGTCGTCGCATTCCGGCAGCGTCCAGCCCCTCGAGGAAGTTCACGATGCAGAGCCTCCATGTTGCTCTGGGATGGAACCCTCTGTGGTTTACATGACGATAGAGTGAGTTTGACTCTTCATCTTCGTTTGAATTGTGTCTTGTTTAAAATGTTTGTTGTTTCACACCAGTGACGATGCGCGGGTCCGAACGCTGAACCTCCTGTTGGAACGAGGAGCGGACCCCAACATCTCCAACGTCCCGCTACCGATTCTCTTTCTGGCCATCTTGGCTGCAGAACCGGAAACAGTGAAGATGCTGCTGCTCTGCGGGGCTCGAACCGACGTCCCTCTGTCCAAACAGGTGCCAGTTAAAAAGAAGACCGACCGTAGATGAGTATAACGAGACAGATGCTGATTAATGGGCATGGAGGGAGACCCAGGTGTGCCACTACCAGGTAGCATGCCAGACTAGACAGGACCATAGCACTGAACAGGGAAACACAATAGACGAGCCAACACTGGGGATACAGAGGAAGATGAGACACAGGTGAAGATGGCTCAGCTGAGGAAGACCAGGTGAAGGATTGATGGAAAATGAAAGGGCAGAAACGTAGATCCTGGTTACCATGGTGAGGGTAGGAACGTAGATCCTGGTTACCACGGTGAGGGTAGGAACGTAGATCCTGGTTACCATGGTGAGGGTAGGAACGTAGATCCTGGTTACCATGGTGAGGGTAGGAACGTAGATCCTGGTTACCATGGTGAGGGTAGGAACGTAGACCTGGTTACCATGGTGAGGGTAGGAACGTAGATCCTGGTTACCATGGTGAGGGTAGGAACGTAGATCCTGGTTACCATGGTGAGGGTAGGAACGTAGATCCTGGTTACCATGGTGAGGGTAGGAACGTAGATCCTGGTTACCATGGTGAGGGTAGGAACGTAGTTCCTGGTTACCATGGTGAGGGTAGGAACATAGAGCCTGGTTACCATGGTGGGGGTAGGAACGTAGATCCTGGTTACCATGGTGAGGGTAGGAACATAGATCCTGCTTACCATGGTGAGGGTAGGAACATAGATCCTGGTTACCATGGTGGGGGTAGGAACATAGAGCCTGGTTACCATGGTGGGGGTAGGAACGTAGATCCTGGTTACCATGGTGAGGGTAGGAACATAGATGGAACATAGATCCTGGTTACCATGGTGAGGGTAGGAACATAGATCCTGGTTACCATGGTGAGGGTAGGAACATAGATCTTGGTTACCATGGTGAGGGTAGGAACATAGATCCTGGTTACCATGGTGAGGGTAGGAACATAGATCCTGGTTACCATGGTGAGGGTAGGAACGTAGATCCTGGTTACCATGGTGAGGGTAGGAACATAGATCCTGGTTACCATGGTGAGGGTAGGAATGTAGATGCTGGTTACCATGGTGAAGGTAGGAACATAAATCCTGGTTACCATGGTGAGGGTAGGAACATAGATCGAGTGTTGAATCGAGAGCTTTGCTTTTCGCCTCAGCTCTTTCTTCACCACAACAAATCAAACAGGGTCCTGATCCTGCAGGGGGGGCTGTAGGGGCCCGGTAAAGGAGGAGATGGGCAGCAGCTGATGGCCGGGACCATGGTGGTCAGACCCTCGGCTGCATTGGATAGTTTCTAATCCTTTTTTCCTTCCAGAAAAAGGGTTTGTACCCGCTCCACGTAGCCGCAGCGTTGCCAGGTCCAGCGGGCGTCCGGATTGTAGATATGCTGCTTCAAACAGCCGTGGACCCAGATGCTCAGGCCTGCGACGGGTCCGACAAATATGAGCGAGACACGGTGGGTGCACGGCCTGTCTCACAGTCTGTTAGTACTTCCTGGATGTGTGATGACATCTCCATGGTTACAGGTTTCCCTGGTCAGTGAAAAACTTCTGATGAGCAGTGAATGTTTACATACCCAATATGAAGGACGGACTGCGTTACACATCGCCTGCCAGCGGGAGGATGACTTCCAGGTCAGGTGTTTATTCTGTAGTTTTTTTTCTTTGGTTCCGTTGTTGAAAAAGTTTCCAAGTGTCCTTTAGACGATCTGTAACCGTGTCCGTTCCATCGCCTTCCGCTTCGCCGGGTCAGACATAGTCTCTCCAGCAGGTCCACCATCTGCCTCTGGGTCTCCTCCCAGAGAGACAGAACGCCTCACCAACGAGGGAGGCATCCTAACCAAATGACTGAACCACACCATCTGGCTTGTTTCGACCTGGAGGAACAACGGCTCTACTACAAGCTCCTCCCTCTATCTCTGAGTGAGAGCCCAACCATCCTGCAGAGGAAGATCATTTCAGCCGCTTCAATCCATGATTACATTCAGTCACCACCCATAGATGGTGACCACGATGAGGGTAGGAACGTAGATCCTGGTTACCATGGTGAGGGTAGGAACATAGATCCTGGTTACCATGGTGAGGGTAGGAACATAGATCCTGGTTACCACGGTGAGGGTAGGAACGTAGATCCTGGTTACCATGGTGAGGGTAGGAACGTAGATCCTGGTTACCATGGTGAGGGTAGGAACGTAGATCCTGGTTACCATGGTGAGGGTAGGAACATAGATCCTGGTTACCATGGTGAGGGTAGGAACGTGGACCCTGGTTACCATGGTGAGGGTAGGAACATAGATCCTGGTTACCGTGGTGAGGGTAGGAACGTAGATCCTGGTTACCATGGTGAGGGTAGGAACGTAGATCCTGGTTACCATGGTGAGGGTAGGAACGTAGATCCTGGTTACCATGGTGAGGGTAGGAACATAGATCCTGGTTACCATGGTGAGGGTAGGAATGTAGATCCTGGTTACCATGGTGAGGGTGGGAACGTAGATCCTGGTTACCATGGTGAGGGTGGGAACGTAGATCCTGGTTACCATGGTGAGGGTAGGAACGTAGATCCTGGTTACCATGGTGAGGGTAGGAATGTAGATCCTGGTTACCATGGTGAAGGTAGAAACATAGATCCTGGTTACCATGGTGAGGGTAGGAACGTAGATCCTGGTTACCATGGTGAGGGTAGGAACGTAGATCCTGGTTACCATGGTGAGGGTAGGAATGTAGATCCTGGTTACCATGGTGAAGGTAGAAACATAGATCCTGGTTACCATGGTGAGGGTAGGAACGTAGATCCTGGTTACCATGGTGAGGGTAGGAATGTAGATCCTGGTTACCATGGTGAGGGTAGAAACATAGATCCTGGTTACCATGGTGAGGGTAGGAATGTAGATCCTGGTTACCATGGTGAGGGTAGGAACGTAGATCCTGGTTACCATGAACAGTTTATCCCTAACGGAGTCGTGTGGAGTGCTGGGCCACACACACACTCATTCCTAGCAGCCAATCAACCTAACATGTATGTTTTTGGAGGAAACCCACACATACATATGGAGAATGTGCAAACTACACACAGAAAACCAAGTGTTTCAAACCTCATTCCCACTCTCACGTCTCACAAGGTGGCGTTGTTCTCTACGTCTTATCAGAGTGTGTCGACTTAGAGCAGGGGTGGGCAAACTATTCTAAACGCTTGATGTAACATTTTGCTTGTTTTAACATCTAACACGCTTTTTTACGTGTGTGTATTGGACTTGATGGCTTTCCACATCTGTTTTTTTTTTTTAAGGCGTGCTCATCACAGAGGCACACACATTTTAATGGGAGCAGTGTTGTTGTTTCTTTGGCGCCGTCTAGTGGCAAAACATCAGAATTACAGGAAATATAAAACTAACAAGGTTTATATTATCCTCGTTTGGCGGGCCGGATTAAAACGTTTAACGGGCCGCATGTGGCCCGCGTCCACAGTTTGCCCATGCCTGACTTGGAGCGTAAACAACCCTGGACCCACGGTTCCACGGTTCTGATGGTTGTTTTTGATCTGTTCTTGTTTTTATCAGAACGTCCATAAAGTCGTCTTTTCATTGCTTATCCATCAAGCCGACACGGAGCTCATCTGGAGCGGACACTCACCGCTCTCTCTGGCCATAGCAAATGGAAATGACCTGGTATACACACACACACACACACACACACACACACATATATACACACACACACACACATCCTTACATCTTTAAACTCTAACCTCCAGGCGATGGAGGAGTTACTGAAAGGAGGAGCAGATCCGAAC
Source organism: Neostethus bicornis (assembly GCA_902685375.1). Classification (NCBI taxonomy): domain Eukaryota; kingdom Metazoa; phylum Chordata; class Actinopteri; order Atheriniformes; family Phallostethidae; genus Neostethus; species Neostethus bicornis. The sequence continues at coordinate 31,087,404 of LR738547.1, read as the reverse complement.
CTGCCGTTGGGTCCTCGAGTAGAGAGCGCTCTCTGCGCTCTGACTAACATCAAATACAGCCAGGCGTGTAACAAGATGCACATGGTAAACCTGGACACACACTCTGCATGTGTGTGTGTACGTATGTGTGAACACTCATTTCATTTCCATAAGGTTTTACTGTGTGTTCTAAACGTAGTTGGATCTTCTGATGAAATACGGAGCCGACATCTTGATGCTTGTGAGAGTGGGTGATTTAGTCGGGACGGCGGTGGACTTCGCCTTCATGCAGGTGACGAATACACTCCATTTGTTCCAGTTTAAGGAGATCTGTTCCGTTGTTATCCGCTCATCCGGGGCCGGATCGCCGGGGGCAACAGTCTCAGACAGAAACCTGGGCTCTCTCACCCGGCTGCATCCCCCAGCTCACCCAGGAGAATCCTGAGGTACTCCGAGCTCCTCCCTCTATCTTTAAGAGAGATCCCAGCCCCCCCACAGAAGATCATTTTAACCACTTGTTGCTGTGATCTTGTACTTTCGGTCACCACCCACACTGGTTACCATGGTGAGGGTTGGAACTTAGATCCTGGTTACCATGGTGAGGGTTGGAACTTAGATCCTGGTTACCATGGTGAGGGTAGGAACGAGAATCCTGGTTACCATTGTGAGGATAGGAACATAGATCCTGGTTACCATGGTGAGGGTAGGAACGTAGATCCTGGTTACCATGGTGAGGGTAGGAACGAGAATCCTGGTTACCATTGTGAGGATAGGAACATAGATCCTGGTTACCATGGTGAGGGTAGGAACGTAGATCCTGGTTACCATGGTGAGAGTAGGAACGTAGATCTTGGTTACCATGGTGAGGGTAGGAACGTAGATCCTGGTTACCATGGTGAGGGTAGGAACGTAGATCCTGGTTACCATGGTGAGGGTAGGAACGTAGATCCTGGTTACCATGGTGAGGGTAGGAACGTAGATCCTGGTTACCATGGTGAGGGTAGGAACGTAGATCCTGGTTACCATGGTGAGGGTAGGAACGTAGATCTTGGTTACCACGGTGAGGGTAGGAACGAGAATCCTGGTTACCATGGTGAGGGTGGGAACGTAGATCCTGGTTACCATGGTGAGGGTAGGAACGTAGATCCTGGTTACCATGGTGAGGGTAGGAACGTAGATCCTGGTTACCATGGTGAGGGTAGGAACGTAGATCCTGGTTACCATGGTGAGGGTAGGAACGTAGATCCTGGTTACCATGGTGAGGGTAGGAACGTAGATCTTGGTTACCACGGTGAGGGTAGGAACGAGAATCCTGGTTACCATGGTGAGGGTGGGAACGTAGATCCTGGTTACCATGGTGAGGGTAGGAACGTAGATCCTGGTTACCATGGTGAGGGTAGGAACGTAGATCTTAGTTACAAGGGTAATGTTAGGAACAGCGCTTGGACCGTGTACAGGAGAGGTCCTGAAGACCCGATGAGGAAATGTTGGCAGAGCCGTTTGTACAAAAGAACCCATGATGAGGTTTAAGTGACAGTTGGAACTCATCGGGGTTGATGGCAGAAGCCACAACAGCCACCTCCAGCCGTGCACCGCCAAGCCAATGCCAGGGTTTTCAACATTTTTCCCATTTTGTGCCCCCTCTTATCCTTCAAGGAAGTTCGAGCGGTGCGACCGAGGGCAAAACATTAGGGTCAGACTATTGAGACCAGGTGTTAGGAATGAGGGCGCTGAGCATCGTGACATTAAGGATACCTGCTTTTTATCGTCTCAGTGTAAAGGCCTCGCCCACTCTAATCTGACCAAGCGGGAACGGAAGATCCAGACCCAGCTGTTGGCCACCATGGGAGACCTGCTGGTTAAAGCTGCCCGAGAAAGGGAGCGATACTGCGAGATGCTCGGTCTGAGGTACGTCCTGTAGAAAGGCACCCCTCCCTTTTTTAGAGTTCAAGATGGTAGTATGACATCACATAGAAAGTTTGTCACCATGGTAACCACCTTGCCATGCCACAGTGGTTGATATGTATAGAATCTTTGCCAAGTTTGAGCACATGTTCCCAGTTTTCAAAGCTGATTTACTAGTATCGATAAGATGGTATCGATACCCATCCCTATTAAGGAGATACCGGTTTCTATTTCCAATCCTTGGTACTACCTCCTGTTTCCTCCACACCTTTTTTTTCTAATTTTCTGTTTGTTTTTCCCGAAGTAAACCTGACTTTAAGTACTGCTACAACTGCGGCTGCTCCTCGACGGTCAGACTTACCCTCTGCAACACCTGCAAGAGCGTTTACTTCTGCTCCTGCAAATGTAAAAGCAAAGCCGCGAAGAAACACTACGAAGAGTGTAAACTATTCTCCAAGAACCAGCGCCCGGTGTTCCACAAGCTGCTGGGCAGCAAACTCAGACGCAAAGGCCGCGGCGGTGAGTGCCCCAACGCCAACACGCCAACAACTCCGTTCTTTCTTTTTACCAGGCGTGGTGGCGTCTGTTTCCATGGTTTCCTGGTGGGATTTTATCTTGAACGTGAATCTGGAGTCCGAGATGAGTCCATGACCCACACTAAGCCGGACTCTGTTCTCCCACTGGGTCAGAATCAGCGCCTCCGGTAGCTCCATCTTGTTAGCAAGTGTCGTAGATCCTGGTTACCATGGTGAGGGGAGGAACGTAGATCCTGGTTACCATGGTGACAGTAGGAACGTAGATCCTGGTTACCATGGTGAGGGTAGGAACGTAGATCCTGGTTACCATGGTGAGGGGAGGAACGTAGATCCTGGTTACCATGGTGAGGGTAGGAACGTAGATCCTGGTTACCATGGTGACGGTAGGAACGTAGATCCTGGTTACCATGGTGAGGGTAGGAACGTAGATCCTGGTTACCACGGTGAGGGTAGGAACGTAGATCGTGGTTACCATGGTGACGATAGGAACGTAGATCCTGGTTACCATGGTGAGGGTAGGAACGTAGATCCTGGTTACCATGGTGAGGGTAGGAACGTAGATCCTGGTTACCATGGTGAGGGTAGGAACGTAGATCCTGGTTACCATGGTGAGGGTAGGAACGTAGATCCTGGTTACCATGGTGACGGTAGGAACGTAGATCCTGGTTACCATGGTGAGGGTAGGAACGTAGATCCTGGTTACCATGGTGAGGGTAGGAACGTAGATCCTGGTTACCATGGTGACGGTAGGAACGTAGATCCTGGTTACCATGGTCAGGGTAGGAACGTAGATCCTGGTTACCATGGTGAGGGTAGGAACGTAGATCCTGGTTACCATGGTGAGGGTAGGAACGTAGATCCTGGTTACCATTGTGAGGGTAGGAACGTAGATCCTGGTTACCATGGTGAGGGTAGGAACATAGATCCTGGTTACCATGGTCAGGGTAGGAATGTAGATCCTAGTTACCATGGTGACGGTAGGAACGTAGATCCTGGTTACCATGGTAAGGTTAGGAGCATAGATCCTGGTTACCATGGTCAGGGTAGGAATGTAGATCCTGGTTACCATGGTGACGGTAGGAACGTAGATCCTGGTTACCATGGTGAGGGTAGGAACATAGATCCTGGTTACCATGGTGAGGGTAGGAACGTAGATCCTGTTTACCATGGTGAGGGTAGGAACGTAGATCCTGGTTACCATTGTGAGGGTAGGAACGTAGATCCTGGTTACCATGGTGAGGGTAGGAACATAGATCCTGGTTACCATGGTCAGGGTAGGAATGTAGATCCTGGTTACCATGGTGACGGTAGGAACGTAGATCCTGGTTACCATGGTGAGGGTAGGAACATAGATCCTGGTTACCATGGTGAGGGTAGGAACGTAGATCCTGGTTACCATGGTGAGGGTAGGAACGTAGATCCTGGTTACCATGGTGAGGGTAGGAACATAGATCCTGGTTACCATGGTCAGGGTAGGAATGTAGATCCTGGTTACCATGGTGAGGGTAGGAACGTAGATCCTGGTTACCATGGTCAGGGTAGGAATGTAGATCCTGGTTACCATGGTGACGGTAGGAACGTAGATCCTGGTTACCATGGTAAGGTTATTA
>LR738547.1:31042847-31068274 GCA_902685375.1 Neostethus bicornis | reverse complement strand
ATGGATGTGGGAGCGATGGAGGGAATAGGGATGAAAGGATGAAGGGGTGGATCATGGATGGATGAATGAATGGAGTAGCATATGGAGTGATGGGTGGATTGAATAGGGAGGGATGGATAGATGTAGAAGTGAGGGAGCGATGGAAGTATAGAGGAGGGAGTGATAGATGGAAGGGTGAAGGGATGGATGGATGTACAGAAGGAAAGATGGATGGATGGATGGATGGAAGGAGGAATGGATGGATAGATGTGGGAGTGAGAGATGGATGGAGGATGGATGGAGGGAACAGGGATGAAAGGATGAAGGGGTGGATCATGGATGGAGGGACGGATGGAGGAGCCCAGGGAGAGATGGGTGGATTGAATAGGGAGGGATGGATAGATGTGGGAGTGAGGGAGGGATGGAGTGATAGATGGGGGGATGGAAGAGGGAGGGATGGAGTGATAGATGGGGGGATGGAAGAGGGAGGGATGGAGTGATAGATGGGGGGATGGAAGAGGGAGGGAGGGAGGGATGGAGTGATAGATGGGGGGATGGAAGAGGGAGGGAGGGAGGGATGGAGTGATAGATGGGGGGATGGAAGAGGGAGGGAGGGAGGGATGGAGTGATAGATGGGGGGATGGAAGAGGGAGGGAGGGATGGAGTGATAGATGGGGGGATGGAAGAGGGAGGGAGGGATGGAGTGATAGATGGGGGGATGGACCCTCCATCACAAATCTAACCTTCCTCTCTCAGAAAGAAGAACTTATCATCTGTTTGCAGACATGCAGGTAAAATGCAGTGTGTCTTACCTGCCTGCAGGGAGCGCTGTCCCCCGTCCCACAGCTCACAGGTGTGTGAGCCTGAGCCACACCTTCAGGAAGTTCAGGAATCCTGACGGCCGAAGGCTGCTGACTACCAGCGTAAAAATTTCTAAGTTTTTTACTGTGATTTTTTCCCTGTAGAAAAAAAAAAAGTTGATTTAAGTCTGAGTGTGTGTGTGAGTGTGTGTGTGTGTGTGAGTGTGTGTGTGTGAGTGTGTGTGAGTGTGTGTGTGTGTGAGTGTGTGTGTGTGAGTGTGTGTGTGTGTGTGAGTGTGTGTGTGTGAGTGTGTGTGAGTGTGTGTGTGTGTGAGTGTGTGTGTGTGAGTGTGTGTGTGTGTGTGTGTGAGTGTGTGTGTGTGTGTGTGAGTGTGTGTGTGTGTGAGTGTGTGTGTGTGAGTGTGTGTGAGTGTGTGTGTGAGTGTGTGTGTGTGTGTGTGTGTGTGTGTGAGTGTGTGTGTGTGTGTGTGTGTGTGTGTGAGTGTGTGTGTGTGTGTGTGTGTGAGTGTGTGTGTGTGTGAGTGTGTGTGTGTGAGTGTGTGTGAGTGTATGTGTGTGTGTGTGTGTGTGAGTGTGTGTGAGTGTGTGTGTGAGTGTGTGTGTGTGTGAGTGTGTGTGTGTGAGTGTGTGTGAGTGTGTGTGTGTGAGTGTGTGTGTGTGTGTGTGTGTGAGTGTATGTGTGAGTGTGTGTGTGAGTGTGTGTGTGTGTGTGTGTGTGTGTGTGTGTGTGTGTGTGAGTGAGTGTGTGTGTATGTGTGAGTGTGAGTGTGTGAGTGTGTGTGAGTGAGTGTGTGTGTATGTGTGAGTGTGTGTGTGAGAGTGTGTGTGTCCATACCTGGTAATGAGCGTGTGCTTGTTGTGCGGAGTTCAGCGTAACGTTACACAGTTTACAGAACAGGGGTCGACACAGATCCTCCAGGGGGTCTTCCTGCTCCTCCGTACACAGAGATGAGCCCTCATCCTGGGGGTGCTCTCCAGCTGGAGCCCCTTGACCGGGCACCGGGTGTCTGTAAGGCATCTGTGAGGTTTCGAGGCTGGAAGGCGGTGGAAGTCGTCCAGGCGGGGCGTTCATACGTGGCTGTGTGAGCTCCAGGTTAGGAGGTAGTATTATTTGTGTTGGATCTACAGGTGGGGGTCTCAGGGCGTGCGCCATCAGCGAGGATGGGGTCGGTTGCATTGGGGGTGAAGCTAAATTTGGTGTCGGTGTGATGGGAGGAGCGGGTATGTGAGGAGGAGGGAACGGTGGAGGTCCGAGAGGCTGCGTGGGTGCCATCGGAGGAGGTCTGAGGTGGTGTAGAGGGTCTAAGTGAGGGGGGCTGAAGAGACTCAGAGGAGGTTTCAGGATGGCTTCTGGACCTGTGAGGGTTAGAGGGCAGAGGGGGGCGCAATTAGACCACATCACAAACCGGATCAGTCATGGATGATGTCAACCATGGTGACCAGGATCTACGTTCCTACCCTCACCATGGTGACCAGGATCTACGTTCCTACCCTCACCATGGTGACCAGGATCTACGTTCCTACCCTCACCATGGTAACCAGGATCTACGTTCCTACCCTCACCATGGTAACCAGGATCTACGTTCCTACCCTCACCATGGTGACCAGGATCTACGTTCCTACCCTCACCATGGTAACCAGGATCTACGTTCCTACCCTCACCATGGTAACCAGGATCTACGTTCCTACACTCACCATGGTAACCAGGATCTACGTTCCTACTCTCACCATGGTAACCAGGATCTACGTTCCTAACCTCACCATGGTAACCAGGATCTAGGTTCCTACCCTCACCATGGTAACCAGGATCTACGTTCCTACCCTCACCATGGTAACCAGGATCTACGTTCCTACCCTCACCATGGTAACCAGGATCTACGTTCCTACCCTCACCATGGTAACCAGGATCTAGGTTCCTACCCTCACCATGGTAACAGGATCTACGTTCCTACCGTCACCATGGTAACCAGGATCTATGTTCCTACCCTCACCATGGTAACCAGGACCTACGTTCCTACCATCACCATGGTAACCAGGATCTACGTTCCTACCGTCACCATGGTAACCAGGATCTACCCTCCTACCGTCACCATGGTAACCAGGATCTATGTTCCTACCCTCACCATGGTAACCAGGATCTACCTTCCTACTCTCACCATGGTAACCAGGATCTACGTTCCTACCCTCACCATGGTAACCAGGATCTACGTTCCTACCCTCACCATGGTAACCAGGATCTACGTTCCTACCCTCACCATGGTAACCAGGATCTACCTTCCTACTCTCACCATGGTAACCAGGATCTACGTTCCTACCCTCACCATGGTAACCAGGATCTACGTTCCTACCCTCACCATGGTAACTAGGATCTACGTTCCTACCCTCACCATGGTAACCAGGACGTACGTTCCTACCCTCACCATGGTAACCAGGATCTGCGTTCCACCCTCACCATGGTAACCAGGATCTACGTTCCACCCTCACCATGGTAACCAGGATCTGCGTTCCACCCTCACCATGGTAACCAGGATCTACGTTCCTACCATCACCATGGTAACCAGGATCTACGTTCCTACCATCACCGTGGTAACCAGGATCTACGTTCCACGCTCACCATGGTAACCAGGATCTGCGTTCCACCCTCACCATGGTAACCAGGATCTGCATTCCACCCTCACCATGGTAACCAGGATCTACGTTCCTACCATCACCATGGTAACCAGGATCTACGTTCCACGCTCACCATGGTAACCAGGATCTGCGTTCCACCCTCACCATGGTAACCAGGATCTGCGTTCCACCCTCACCATGGTAACCAGGATCTACGTTCCTACCATCACCGTGGTAACCAGGATCTGTAATCCCGGTCCTTCTCTCCATCCTGATAGAGAATCTCTGGTTCTCCATCAGGTTTCACGGATGAAGGGAAACACATTCTAGGACGTTAAGGCTTCACACTTCAGTGGACATCAGCAAGAACTGGCTGAGTCTGCAGTCATGCATGCAGGACACACACACACACACACACACACACACACACACACACACACTCACAGTCACATTCTGGAACATCACAACAGACATAAATCTCCACAGACTTCTCTGTAGGTCAACACATTTCTAAACTGTGTGTGTGTGTGTGTGTGTGTGTGTGTGTGTGTGTGTGTGAGTTCCAGATGAACAGATTCACTGTGTTTTCTTTTGTTTTCCTAAAACTCGTTCTAAAGAAGGAAAGGATCATTTTTAACAAGCATGATGGCATCACAGGAAGAAGGTCAGGGGTTTGAGTCCCAGAGTGGGGGCGAGATGGTAACCCCCATCTACGTTCGTACCCTCACCATGGTAACCAGGATCTACGTTCTTACCCTCACCATGGAAACCAGGATCTACGTTCCTACCCTCACCATGGTAACCAGGATCTACGTTCCTACCATCACCATGGTAACCAGGATCTACGTTCCTACCATCACCGTGGTAACCAGGATCTACGTTCCACGCTCACCATGGTAACCAGGATCTGCGTTCCACCCTCACCATGGTAACCAGGATCTGCATTCCACCCTCACCATGGTAACCAGGATCTACGTTCCTATCATCACCATGGTAACCAGGATCTACGTTCCACGCTCACCATGGTAACCAGGATCTGCGTTCCACCCTCACCATGGTAACCAGGATCTGCGTTCCACCCTCACCATGGTAACCAGGATCTACGTTCCTACCATCACCGTGGTAACCAGGATCTGTAATCCCGGTCCTTCTTTCCATCCTGATAGAGAATCTCTGGTTCTCCATCAGGTTTCACGGATGAAGGGAAACACATTCTAGGACGTTAAGGCTTCACACTTCAGTGGACATCAGCAAGAACTGGCTGAGTCTGCAGTCATGCATGCAGGACACACACACACACACACACACACACACACACACACACACACACACACACACACACACACTCACAGTCACATTCTGGAACATCACAACAGACATAAATCTCCAAAGACTTCTCTGTAGGTCAACACATTTCTAAACTGTGTGTGTGTGTGTGTGTGTGTGTGTGTGTGTGTGTGTGTGTGTGTGAGTTCCAGATGAACAGATTCACTGTGTTTTCTTTTGTTTTCCTAAAACTCGTTCTAAAGAAGGAAAGGATCATTTTTAACAAGCATGATGGCATCACAGGAAGAAGGTCAGGGGTTTGAGTCCCAGAGTGGGGGCGAGATGGTAACCCCCATCTACGTTCGTACCCTCACCATGGTAACCAGGATCTGCGTTCCACCCTCACCATGGTAACCAGGATCTACGTTCCTACCCTCACCATGGTAACCAGGATCTACGTTCCTACCCTCACCATGGTAACCAGGATCTACGTTCCTACCCTCACCATGGTAACCAGGATCTACGTTCCTACCCTCACCATGGTAACCAGGATCTACGTTCCTACCCTCACCATGGTAACCAGGATCTACATTCCTACCCTCACCATGGTAACCGGGATCTACGTTCCTACCCTCACCATGGTAACCAGGATCTACGTTCCTACCATCACCATGGTAACCAGGATCTACGTTCCTACCGTCACCATGGTAACCAGGATCTATGTTCCTACCGTCACCATGGTAACCAGGATCTACCCTCCTACCGTCACCATGGTAACCAGGATCTATGTTCCTACCCTCACCATGGTAACCAGGATCTACCTTCCTACTCTCACCATGGTAACCAGGATCTACGTTCCTACCCTCACCATGGTAACCAGGATCTACGTTCCTACCCTCACCATGGTAACCAGGATCTACATTCCTACCCTCACCATGGTAACCAGGATCTACGTTCCTACCCTCACCATGGTAACTAGGATCTACGTTCCTACCCTCACCATGGTAACCAGGATCTACATTCCTACCCTCACCATGGTAACCAGGACGTACGTTCCTACCCTCACCATGGTAACCAGGATCTGCGTTCCACCCTCACCATGGTAACCAGGATCTACGTTCCACCCTCACCATGGTAACCAGGATCTACGTTCCTACCATCACCATGGTAACCAGGATCTACGTTCCTACCATCACCGTGGTAACCAGGATCTACGTTCCACGCTCACCATGGTAACCAGGATCTGCGTTCCACCCTCACCATGGTAACCAGGATCTGCGTTCCACCCTCACCATGGTAACCAGGATCTACGTTCCTACCATCACCGTGGTAACCAGGATCTGTAATCCCGGTCCTTCTTTCCATCCTGATAGAGAATCTCTGGTTCTCCATCAGGTTTCACGGATGAAGGGAAACACATTCTAGGACGTTAAGGCTTCACACTTCAGTGGACATCAGCAAGAACTGGCTGAGTCTGCAGTCATGCATGCAGGACACACACACACACACACACACACACACACACACACACACACACACACACACACACACACTCACAGTCACATTCTGGAACATCACAACAGACATAAATCTCCACAGACTTCTCTGTAGGTCAACACATTTCTAAACTGTGTGTGTGTGTGTGTGTGTGTGTGTGTGTGTGTGTGTGTGAGTTCAAGATGAACAGATTCACTGTGTTTTCTTTTGTTTTCCTAAAACTCGTTCTAAAGAAGGAAAGGATCATTTTTAACAAGCATGATGGCATCACAGGAAGAAGGTCAGGGGTTTGAGTCCCAGACTGGGGGCGAGATGGTAACCCCCATCTACGTTCGTACCCTCACCATGGTAACCAGGATCTACGTTCTTACCCTCACCATGGAAACCAGGATCTACGTTCTTACCCTCACCATGGTAACCAGGATCTATGTTCCTACCCTCACCATGGTAACCAGGATCTATGTTCCTACCCTCACCATGGTAACCAGGATCTATGTTCCTACCCTCACCATGGTAACCAGGATCTATGGTCCTACCCTCACCATGGTAACCAGGATCTATGTTCCTACCCTCACCATGGTAACCAGGATCTACGTTCCTACCCTCACCATGGTAACCAGGATCTATGTTCCTACCCTCACCAAGGTAACCAGGATCTATGTTCCTACCCTCACCATGTCAACCAGGATCTACGTTCCTACCCTCACCATGGTAACCAGGATCTACGTTCCTACCCTCACCATGGTAACCAGGATCTACGTTCCTACCCTCACCATGGTAACCAGGATCTACGTTCCTACCCTCACCATGGTAACCAGGATCTACGTTCCTACCCTCACCATGGTAACCAGGATCTACATTCCTACCCTCACCATGGTAACCGGGATCTACGTTCCTACCCTCACCATGGTAACCAGGATCTACGTTCCTACCCTCACCATGGTTACCAGGATCTACGTTCCTACCCTCACCATGGTAACCAGGATCTACGTTCCTACCCTCACCATGGTAACCAGGATCTACGTTCCTATCCTCACCATGGTAACCAGCTGTGGGTGGTGACCAAAAGAACGAGATCATAGACACAAGCAGCTGAAAGAAAAAGAGGGATGAGCTCTGCCATCCGGGAGATGGCAGAGCTCTGCCATCCGGGAGATGGCAGAGCTCTGCCATCCGAGTGGATGGCAGAGCCATCCTCCCATCCGGGATGGAGTGGTTCGGGCATCTGGTTAGGATGCCTGCCTCTCTGGTGAGGTGTTCCGTCCCACCAGGAGGAGACCCAGAGGCACACCCCAGACCTGCTGGAGAGACTATGTCTCACAGCTGGACAGGGAACACCTCAGGCTCCTCCTGGGTGAGCTGGAGGATGTTGCCGTGGTAACGGAAACCTGAGTTTCCCATCTGAGGTTGTTGCCCCCGGGGACCCGGTCTCTGATAAACGGAAGACTACGTCTTTAAATCTAATTCCAGGGAATCGTTTCCAACTTGGATCGTGTCTCATGATTAATCTCCATTTTTCAGCTAGAGAACTACAAACATGGAGGACGAACACTTGTGATCATGTCACGCTGTCATCGCTATTCTCTGATTGGATAGGATGCTCTCCCATCACTGCAATCGTAAGATCACCCCTAAAGTCCCTGACCTAGTTGCTGGAGGAACATGAATCCACCAGATGGCACCAGAATAAGTTAAACTAATTAAACCCTAAAACAAATAATTAAAATTTCACAAAATCAAATAGAAAATGGAGATTTTTAAACATTTTAAACTAAAGTTTGGATCAGCAGCTTTTCTGCAGGATCAGGGTGGAGAAGAGATGGAGGAGGAGGGGGACAGGATGGAGGAGGCTCTGCAGACCTCCACCCATCTCCTCCTCATTACTGGAGGTCTCCTTACCTGCTAGGTGTGGGATGTAATGGTTGCTGTGGGGATGAGGAGAGGTGCAGTATCCTCCATCCTTCAGCTGCAGAGCCATCCTGCTCACCTACATCCCTCACACTGACACACACACACACACTGCTCTGCAGAGGGGGAACCCAGTGCTGACGGGACTGGGGGAGACAGGATGCTGTAGCAGATCATTTAAAAAAAATGTATTGTTTTTATTTTTACACACATTTTCTTTATTTTTTTTATTTCAGAAGAAGATGTTTAATTTTAAGTGTGAAACACCGCGAGATTTTCCATGTGCACCTCTCCTCTCCCCTCAACGTGCGACTTGGTACAGTCCAACCTCCTCACGATGCAATTATAAACTTATTTATTTTGTACTGGAAATGAATTAAATTACGATTGAAAATATGGGGAAAAAATACTAAAAATATTTTTTTAAATACTGAAAAAATTAGTAATAAATATTTTTAAAAATTAAATGATATTAATGAAAAATAAGAATAAATATTTAAAATAATAAATAATAATTTGTACCGTTATTATAATAATAAAACATTTTATTTCAGGCCACTAGAGGTCACTTTTCAGCATGTTTACATCTAAAAAAAATAATTCTACATAATAATAATATAATTACAATAATTAGTTAAAAACAACAACAAACTTAACAATGAAAAAACCCATGTGCTGCATCGCACCGCAGCAGGCAGCCATGGCGGCACTAATGGTGGAAGTAACTGGGGGGGTTAGGTGTCTGCTCCGGGAACATCCAGAGGGCTCAAGGGGATTTGAACTTCGTCCCGGTTCAAGACCAAAGACTCTACCACTGAGCCAACGCCTCTCCTTAATCACAATATTTACATAGTTCAGCATCTTCTTCCATCATTCACCTTCAGGGGGCGCCACTGTGTTTGATCGAGACGTTTGGATTTCTGGATAGAAGTCCAAACATCTCGATCATCAAACACACCGCCCTGAAGATAGAATGGCAGTGCCCACCCAGTCGATCGCGCTCTACCGGTCGCCCGCGGACGGGTTCCAGGTCGACCGCCAGGTGTGTCGGAAAAAAAAATGAAATGAAGTCAGTGTTTTTAATTCAGCGGCTTTGACGCTAAATTTAACGAGTGTTCAGACCCTCGAGTCGCTTTCACAGTGAGAGAAGAATTTGTCCCTGTGTGTGTGTGTGTGTGTTAGAGAGAGAGTGTATGTGTTAGAGAGTGCGTGTGTTTGAGAGAGTGTGTGTTTGTTTGAGAGTGTGTGAGTGTTTGAGAGAGTGTGTGTGTGTGTGTGTGTTTGAAAGTGTATGTGTGTGTATTTGAGAGAGTGTGTTTGAGTGTTTTAGTGTGTGTGTGTGATGTCTAATGTTTGTGTAACAACAACAAATTCTTGTTATGAGGGTAGTTTTACTGCAGAATGGAAACCGCGTGTGTGTGTGTGTGTGTGTGTGTGTGTGTGTGTGTGTGTGATGGTAACCCCAGACTGGTAGATCTTAGGAAGTCTGATGTGTGTGTGTGTGTGTGTGTGTGTGTGTGTGTGTGTGTGTGTGTGATGGTAACCCCAGACTGGTAGATCTTAGGAAGTCTGATGTGTGTGTGTGTGTGTGTGTGTGTGTGTGTGTGTGTGTGTGTGTGTGTGTGATGGTAACCCCAGACTGGTAGATCTTAGGAAGTCTGATGTGTGTGTGTGTGTGTGTGTGTGTGTGTGTGTGTGTGTGTGTGTGTGTGTGTGTGTGATGGTAACCCCAGACTGGTAGATCTTAGGAAGTCTGATGTGTGTGTGTGTGTGTGTGTGTGTGTGTGTGTGTGTGTGTGTGTGTGTGATGGTAACCCCAGACTGGTAGATCTTAGGAAGTCTGATGTGTGTGTGTGTGTGTGTGTATGTGTGTGTGTGATGGAGTGGTAGATCTTAGGAAGTCTGATGTGTGTGTGTGTGTGTGTGTGTGTGTGTGTGTGTGTGTGTGTGTGTGTGTGTGTGTGTGTGTGTGTTTGATGGTAACCCCAGACTGGTAGATCTTAGGAAGTCTGATGTGTGTGTGTGTGTGTGTGTGTATGTGTGTATATGTGTGTGTGTGATGGACTGGTAGATCTTAGGAGGTTCGATGTGTGTGTGTGTGTGTGTATGTGTGTGTGTGTGATGGACTGGTAGATCTTAGGAGGTTCGATGTGTGTGTGTGTGTGTGTGTGTATGTGTGTATATGTGTGTGTGTGATGGACTGGTAGATCTTAGGAGGTTCGATGTGTGTGTGTGTGTGTGTATGTGTGTATATGTGTGTGTGTGATGGACTGGTAGATCTTAGGAGGTTCGATGTGTGTGTGTGTGTGTATGTGTGTGTGTGATGGAGTGGTAGATCTTAGGAAGTCTGATGTGTGTGTGTGTGTATGTGTGTGTGTGTATGTGTGTATATGTGTGTGTGTGATGGACTGGTAGATCTTAGGAGGTTCGATGTGTGTGTGTGTGTGTGTATGTGTGTATATGTGTGTGTGTGATGGACTGGTAGATCTTAGGAGGTTTGATCTGTGTGTGTGTGTGTGTGTGTGTATATATGTGTGTGTGTGATGGACTGGTAGATCTTAGGAGGTTTGATCTGTGTGTGTGTGTGTGTGTGTGTGTGTGTGTGTCTGTGTGTGTTTGCACCCCGTCTTTAAAAGTTCTAAAGGCGGAGAGCAGAGCGGCTCTGCTCTTCATAGTGACAGGAGACTGTATCGAGGAGGAGGAGCAGAGAGAGCAACCAGGTCAGGGACACATGGAGGTACAAGGTAGCATCACCTCCCTTCCCTCTGTCCAGTGGCGGCTGGTGGTAAAAAAAAACTGGGGGGTGCACATTTTTCAAACACCCACCCTGCTTGAACAGAAATTTGTCCCTTCTTTCTTTCTGCTCTGGAAATTTTTCAATCACCTTCTGATTAAAGTCCCACATACTTTTGATCAGTTTTTTTTTTCCAGTGCATTCGGTCTGTCCTGGCTCATGGTGTTCCTAAGAAAAGTTTTTATTTTTTTTAAAAAGCACCTCTCAGCTTCTGGAGTGGTCATTGGTGTAGTTTGACAGTTTCCTGAAAAACATCATGCCCTTTTCAGACTAATGCTTCAAGTGACTCTCTCCTCTTGATATCCACACCTTTTCAGTTGCTGCTGAACTAAACAATAAGCAGGGGAAACAAAAAAAGTGTTTCTCATGTTGCATCCAGTTAGCCACCGCCACTTTTCATAGACAGCAGGGGAAAATCCTCTCACATAAAAAACGGCCGCGATCTCCACTGTTTTGTTGCACAGTCAAATCTGGGGTGTCCGGTCCAAGCTCCTTCACTCTCCTTTTTTCTTCTTTAAAACGCTTAGAAAACAGATTCTGTAGAAGGGACGACACTGAATTCTCTTTTAAAAAGCCACTAGCATTGTTAGCAACTGAATTAGCTTCCGACGCCATGATGAAGACTATTTCCCAGAATTCTGCAGTGAAAACAAGGGGCGTGGCGTGGGTGGGATTTATAGGTCAGCATATAGCTAATTGATTGGTTCATGTAACAGACTGACAGAGAGGATAACCTATCACACGCCCGATGGGCGGAAAAAAATGCGCCCCACGGGCGTGGTTATGGTTTGCAATACACATGAATGGGAAAAAATTTAGAGCTGACGTCACGTTTTTTCCACAAAAACCGGAATCCACATACACACTCATATGTTTTCCTGGTGGGGCGTATGTACCTCGCGTCCTCGTTCCGGTTTTCACAGGAAGTAATAAAATAAAATAAAACGGTGTAAAACATTATTAAACTGCATGTAATCTTCACACTCGACAGTTTTGCATACTTATAAACACATACATGTTTATATATGTATATATAGATATATATGCATATATATTTTTTGGTGATCAGGTCGAGGGGGGCGCCCCTGCGCCACACCAGTCGCCACTGCCTCTGTCTCTGTCTCCATCCTGACTTGGTCTGTCCTAAGTAACCTGGTTAAACTGGTTCCACCTGACTGGCTCCCTGGCAGGACGTACCTCAGACTGGGCTCCGTCTTCTGGAGTTCAGGAGCTGTAAATAATCATGAGGATAAAGCTTTGCCGTGGTAGTAATCCTAACCGTCCGTATCGTCTTCCTGTTAACCTGTCTGATTGGCACCGTTGTGGTAAACGCTAATAAAAGGAAAGCTGTTTACAACCAGCTGCTCAGGTTAAATATCCACACATTTCATCTTTAGTGTCCTGAAGAGGTCATGTACAATCCGTCTCCTGACGATCCTCCATGTTTTATCTCAAATAAACTACTAACAGAGTGGACGTTCTTCCTGCAGGATCCATGTTAGATTATTACCTTCTGTACCGTCGTCTTCCGCTTATCCAAGGCCGGGTCGTCAGGGGCAACAACCTCATACGGGAAGCCCAGGGTTCTCTCACCCCGGCTGCATCCTCCATCTCACCCAGGAGGATCCTGAGGTGTTCCCTGTCCAGCTGTGGGACAGTCTCTCCAGCAGGTCCAGGGTCTGCATCTGGATCTCATCCTGATTGGATGGAACACCTAACCAGAGAGGGTGGCATCCTAACCAGATGCCCGAACGTCCCCATCTGGCTTGTCTCGACCTGGAGAGAATGAATAATTAATTACCTGTTTTTATTCAGCCAGTGAGTGTAAACAGGAAATGGATGAAAGTCGGTTCTAAACTTGTCCGTGTGACATCAGAGATGGTTCCTGTCCGGTTCTGCACTTCCACAAATAAACTGGTTAAACCATCATGACGGGCAGAGGGGAGAGGATGGAACATCAGGGTGGTCCCAGTACGGATGATCTATTAGGAATGTGGGACGTCGTGGGAATCACACGGTACCAACGACGTAAACAATTACAACTGAATGAATAGATATGAGAGAAAGTGTGTGTGTGTGTGTCCACGACAGACTGGCGACCTGTTCGGGGTGTACCCTGCCCTTCGCCTTAAATTAGCCGGGATGGGCTCCAACACCCCCCGTAACCGCGAAAGGGACTGACGGATAAGAAAATGACTGACTGACTGTGTGTGTGTGTGTGTGTACAAGCTGGTGTGTGTATGTGACCTGGTGTGTTTGTTTGTGTTTGTTTGTCTGTGTGTGGCTTAGTATGTGTGTGTACTACTTGGTGTGTGTGTCACATGTGTGTGTGTGTGTGTGTGTGTGTACGACCTAGTGTGTTTGTTTGTGTTCATTTGTCTGTGTGTGGCTTAGTATGTGTGTGTACTACTTGGTGTGTGTGTCTGTGTGTCACGTGTGTGTGACCTGGTGTGTGTGTGAGACCTAGCGAGAGTGTGTGTTTATATACAGTATGAAAGTGTGTGTATGTGTGACCTGGTGTGACTGTGTGTGTATGAGGGAGACCTAATGTGTATGTGACCTGGTGTGTGTGAGAGAGACCTAGTCAGTGTGTGTGTGTGTGTCTGTGTGTGTCTGTGTGTGTGTGAGGGAGACCTAATGTGTATGTGACCTGGTGTGTGTGAGAGAGACCTAGTCAGTGTGTGTGTGTGTGTCTGTGTGTGTCTGTGTGTGTGTGAGGGAGACCTAATGTGTATGTGACCTGGTGTGTGTGAGAGAGACCTAGTCAGTGTGTGTGTGTGTTTAGGGAGCAGAAGGTCTGGAGGATCCATGACGGTGTGTAAAACACACTGCGGTGTCGTCTTCTGGTTCTGTTTAATTACTAATCAGTGGAGGGTGGCCCAATGGCTGGATGTGGTGGAAGGGAGATGGTGTGTGTGTGAACGTGGACATGGTGTGTGTGAATATGGACATGGTGTGAGTGTGTGAGAGTGTGTGTGTGTATTTAACAAAATAAAATACATTTAAGTGATTAATTTAAATCCAACTTTATCGATGTTTAACTTTTCAAACGAATGCTGTCATTTGTTAGTGTTGCTCAACGTGGCGCCCTCTAGTGTCTCCCCTCAGTTCATTAACTCTCGCAACTAGGTCAGGGATTGCAGGTGTTACCTTACGATTGCAGCGATTGGAAAACGTTTCGCCCAATCAGAGAACAGAGATGTCAACGCGATATAAACACAAGGATCCGTCCACCATGTTTGTAGTCCTTTAGCTGAAAAAGAGATCAACCATGCTTTACGGACCGTGTTGGCAGGAATTCCTTGGAATTAGATTTAAAGATGTCTTCTGCTTATCTGAGGCTGCATAGTCGATGGCATTAGCCTCAGATGGTAAACCCAGGCTTCTCTCACCCCGGCTGCATCTGCCAGCTCACCCAGGAGGATCCTGAGGTGTTCCCTGTCCAGCTGTGAGACATAGTCTCTCCAACATCCAGGGCCTGCCTCTAAGTCTCCTGCTGGTGGGATGGAACACCTCACCAGCGAGAGTGGCATCCTAACCAGATGACTGAACCACCCCATCTGGCTTCTGTCGACCTGGAGGAGCAACGGCTCTACTCCAAGCTTCTCCCAGATGGCATAGGTCCTCCCACTTTCTCTGAGTGAGAGCCCGGCCACCCTGCAAAGGAACATAATTTCAGCCACTTGTATCCGTGATCTCGTTCTTTCGGTCACCACCCACACTGGAATGTAGATCCTGGTTACCATGGTGAGGGTAGGAACGTAGATCTAGGTTACCATGGTGAGGGTAGGAATGTAGATCCTGGTTACCATGGTGAGGGTAGGAACGTAGATCCTGGTTACCATGGTGAGGGTAGGAACGTAGATCTAGGTTACCATGGTGAGGGTAGGAATGTTGATCCTGGTTACCATGGTGAGGGTAGGAACGTAGATCCTGGTTACCATGGTGAGGGTAGGAACGTAGATCCTGGTTACCATGGTGAGAGCAGGAACGTAGATCCTGGTTATCATGGTGAGGGTAGGAACATAGAGCCTGGTTACCATGGTGAGAGCAGGAACGTAGATCCTGGTTACCATGGTGAGGGTAGGAACGTAGATCCTGGTAACCACGGTGAGGGTAGGAACGTAGATCCTGGTTACCATGGTGAGGGTAGGAACATAGATCCTGGTTACCATGGTGAGGGTAGGAACGTAGATCCTAGTTACCATAGTGAGGGTAGGAACGTAGATCCTGGTTACCATGGTGAGGGTAGGAACGTAGATCCTGGTTACCATGGTGAGGGTAGGAACGTAGATCCTGGTTACCATGGTGAGGGTAGGAACGTAGATCCTGGTTACCATGGTGAGGGTAGGAACGTAGATCCTGGTTACCATGGTGAGGGTAGGAACGTAGATCCTGGTTACCATGGTGAGGGTAGGAACGTAGATCCTGGTTATCATGGTGAGGGTAGGAACATAGAGCCTGGTTACCATGGTGAGAGCAGGAACGTAGATCCTGGTTACCATGGTGAGGGTAGGAACGTAGATCCTGGTAACCACGGTGAGGGTAGGAACGTAGATCCTGGTTACCATGGTGAGGGTAGGAACATAGATCCTGGTTACCATGGTGAGGGTAGGAACGTAGATCCTAGTTACCATAGTGAGGGTAGGAACGTAGATCCTGGTTACCATGGTGAGGGTAGGAACGTAGATCCTGGTTACCATGGTGAGGGTAGGAACGTAGATCCTGGTTACCATGGTGAGGGTAGGAACGTAGATCCTGGTTACCATGGTGAGGGTAGGAACGTAGATCCTGGTTACCATGGTGAGGGTAGGTAGTAGATCCTGGTTACCATGGTGAGGGTAGGAACGTAGATCCTGGTTACCATGGTGAGGGTAGGAACGTACATCCTGGTTACCACGGTGACGGTGGACAGTGTTTAGAAAGTTTATTCAGGAACAGTCTGTTTTTAGTCTGTTTTCTTGTTCATAGGTATTACATACGCCGAGTCCGTGAAGCGGGTGAACCCCAGTGCTGTGAGGTCAGAGGTTAAACAGTTTCCACGGAGACACAGAAACACTCTGATGGATCAGGATAAGTCATGTGGAGGAGCACCATCAGCTTTCCTCAGGTGGAGTAAGTCATCCCTCGCTCCGGTCTCCGTGTCTTCAGGGTAGGTTACGTCCTTCAGTTATTCATGATGCTCTAACTTATCAGATTTCTGGATGATCTGCATCCTGAGAACTTCTCCATGGTGTTAAAATGGGGTGATGGAGAGGGTTCTAGGACATTTCAGCCACAGACATTTGGGCCAAAAACCTATTTTATGTAGAAAATTGTGATATTTCATGTAAAACATAGTGATATTTTGTAAATAGCCTAGGTTGCAGTTTCTTGGCCCAAAATAAAAAATTCTGATATTTTAAATTTTTTTTGATATTTTAAGTAAAAATTCTGATATTTTATGTAAAAATTTTATTGTAAATAAACAGCTGCACTACAGAAAATAATTGGTTTTAGTCTTAAAAATTTTTATCGCGCAAAAAAAAAATTGCTTTTAGTCTTAAAAATTTTTAACGCGCAAAAAATTTTATCGTGCTTTTAGACATTTAAAATTTTTTTTTATCGTAAATAAACAGTTGCGCCCAGGTTGCAGTTCTTCAAATGTCCGTGGCTGAAATGACCGAGTCACCGATGGAGAGGGCAGCGTGAGGAGATGCTTCACAGAGAAATGTTTAGGTAATTAAATCTGATTTATGATATAATATAATATCAATCATAAACAAAAACATCTAGTTATTTTAGAGTTTAATCTTGTATTTTCTCAGAGTTTCTGTCCTTTCTTCTGCTTTGTTTGTCTCGTTCTGGAGATTTTATTTTGAACTGTTGTTTTGTTTTTATTTCACATCCGGCTAGCTCCCAACGGCTAGCTGGCTACTAGCTCCCAGCGGCTAGCTGGCTACTAGCTCCCAGCGGCTAGCTGGCTACTAGCTCCCAGCGGCTAGCTGGCTGCTAGCTCCCAGCGGCTAGCTGGCTGCTAGCTCCCAACGGCTAGCTGGCTACTAGCTCCCAGCGGCTAGCTGGCTACTAGCTCCCAGCGGCTAGCCGGCTACTAGCTCCCAGCGGCTAGCCGGCTACTAGCTCCCAGCGGCTAGCCGGCTACTAGCTCCCAGCGGCTAGCTGGCTAGCTTCCAACGGCTAGCTGGCTACTAGCTCCCAGCGGCTAGCTGGCTACTAGCTCCCAGCGGCTAGCTGGCTACTAGCTCCCAGCGGCTAGCTGGCTAGCTTCCAACGGCTAGCTGGCTAGCTTCCAACGGCTAGCTGGCTAGCTTCCAACGGCTAGCTGGCTACTAGCTTCCAACGGCTAGCTGGCTACTAGCTCCCAGCGGCTAGCTGGCTACTAGCTCCCAGCGGCTAGCTGGCTAGCTTCCAACGGCTAGCTGGCTAGCTCCCAGCGGCTAGCTGGCTAGCTTCCAACGGCTAGCTGGCTAGCTTCCAACGGCTAGCTGGCTAGCTTCCAACGGCTAGCTGGCTACTAGCTTCCAACGGCTAGCTGGCTAGCTTCCAACGGCTAGCTGGCTACTAGCTCCCAGCGGCTAGCTGGCTAGCTTCCAACGGCTAGCTGGCTAGCTCCCAGCGGCTAGCTGGCTACTAGCTCCCAGCGGCTAGCTGGTTACTAGCTCCCAGCGGCTAGCTGGCTAGCTCCCAGCGGCTAGCTGGCTACTAGCTCCCAGCGGCTAGCTGGCTACTAGCTCCCAGCGGCTAGCTGGCTAGCTTCCAACGGCTAGCTGGCTACTAGCTCCCAACGGCTAGCTGGCTACTAGCTCCCAACGGCTAGCTGGCTAGCTTCCAACGGCTAGCTGTCTAGCTCCCAGCGGCTAGCTGGCTAGCTTCCAATGGCTAGCTGGTTAGCTCCCAACGGCTAGCTTCCAACGGCTAGCTGGCTAGCTTCCAACGGCTAGCTGTCTAGCTCCCAGCGGCTAGCTGGCTATCTTCCAACACTTCTAAAAAGTGTTGGGAGCTAGCTCCTAAAAAACCCATCAGTGGGGAAAAAATAAGAAACCTCATGAGGATCCACATGAAAGAGAGATCCCTCCCCCGGGACGAGCAAACAATGTGTCAAAGATTATTGTTTAAATATTAGTTTATTCTAATCTAAAGAAGTCAATAGATGTTCTTCATCCTGATGGAAACACGGGGGACTCCTCAGCCCGGAGATGTCCAGAACGGGGATGAGTAGATGGATTTCATCCTGATGGAGCGGGGATGATGAAGCGTGGAGGTCTCCTCGGTGTGGTCATGCCTGTTCTAACCTCATGTAATCCTAAAAACTTCACAGCGAGCCCGCCCCCTCCGAAACCCAAATAAGGAACAAACGAGCCATAAGATAAAATAAAATTTGATTTATTTTCTTCTAAATCAAGCCAAAAACAGTTGTTTTTAAACTTTATTAACTTAATAGTTTTATTTTTATGTTTTTCTATAATTTAATTACAGAAAAAAAAAATTTTTAATTCTTTTTGACAAAATTCCAGAATAAAAAAACCAAAACAATCTAAACACGTAAAACATAAAATTGACTTTTTAAATTTTCTTTTTTTTGGGAGTAAATGTGTTTGAGATTAACGTGTGTTTTATTGATTTAAAAGACAGAAATGTGTGTGTTTTTTAGCAGATTTAGGACAGAAGGTCAGTGTCACTAAACGCTCCATCTGCAACGGGCTGAACGGTGGGCGCCTGGGATGGAACCACCGGCTGGAAGACCTTCCAAGGTTTGGACGGGCAGTGGAAGGGATACTGGACCCCTGCATCGGGTGATCCGGGCGGTTTGGAAGTGGTGCTGTCCTCCTCTGATGACTCCTCTTTAGCAGAAGCTTTGGACGGGGACGGAGAGGAGGACGGAGCGTCGGGAGGAGAAGTGGTGGGAGGAGAAGCGGTGGTTGGAACTCTGTGGAGAAAGTTTCTAAGAGGAGACCAACCAGCAGGGCGGCGCCTTGAGATGAGCTAAAGAGAGATTAGAGAAAAAAAAAAAACACAAGAGAAAAAAAAAAAAAAACACAAGAAGAAAAAGTTTTAAAACCAAAGCCAGGTCGCTGGGGAACCATCCTCAGATGGGAAACGTAGGCTTCTCTCACCCCAGCTGGATCCCCCATCTCATCCAGGAGGATCCTGAGGTGTTCCCTGTCCAGCTGGGAGACATAGTCTCTCCAGCAGGTCTGGGGTCTGCTTCTGGGTCTCCTCCCGGTGGGATGGAACACCTTATCAGCACTCTGACACTTCAATATCAACACCAAACTAAAGTTAATCATCACCATGGATCACTGCTTCAACGCACGACACCGTTCCTAAACGCGTACGACCGATCCACCGAAGTTTGTGAAACGTTTAGTCGCTGCCAGTGAAGCGCTGGTGAAGCAGCGGTGGTGAAGCAGCGGTGGTGAAGCAGCGGTGGTGAAGCAGCGGTGGTGAAGCCGCGGTGGTGAAGCAGCGGTGGTGAAGCAGTGGTGGTCCAGCGTTACCGTAGCCGACCCAAGAGTCCAGGAACTTGAGTCTAGCGGTCTCAAACTTTGAGTGTTGGTGGAGGGCCAATTTTTTGCTGGAGTAGAAAATCCACTGCTTCTCCCCGCTCACGATATTCGGGCAAAACTTCGATAGCGGTGTCTCGGGGGGCGTTGGCCTAGTGGTACAGTTACTGACTTCCAACCGGGAGAACCTGGTTTGATTCTTGCTGGGCCCAGGCCATCCATGGGACCAAAGAAAAGATAAGAAAAAAAAAAAAACTTCGGGAGTGGAAGGAGCGCCCCTCTGTCCCTCCCTATCATCCAATGGTAGGTCAATAGTAAACATCACACCTGTCAAATTAAACGGTTTCACCGTGTTTTCAAACAGAAAATACGGGTGTATTGTTAATTTTATACGGCCCAAAAAAATCAACTAAAAAAGTATTTTAAAATGCCTAGAAAATGACTCGCTTTCAAGCCGATTGTGGTTCATTGCAGGCTACCATTGTTAGAGCGCAGTCAGAGCTAGACCGGTTACCTCCTATTACGTCACTCTGGGTCATTATAAACCGACTGCGCCATCTTTTGTGATGCTCAAAATGGCCGATGAATTGAGTTTTTAAGTCTCCCTAACACGGGTGGTATGAGGAACCTTCCCCTGCTACGTGATTGGTTGTCTGTCTTCCTGAACTTACCCCAGGAAGAGCACCTTGTTTACACTCAAACTGGATCTCCGGCGGCTCCTGTCTCCACGGCGCCGTGTCCACTGTGGAATTACAGTTTACAAACTCCTGCAAAACATCAAACACAAAGTTTAGAGAAAGAGAAACGGGATCGTTTATACATGGAACCGGGTTTAATCGAACCGGAGTTACCTCCTCTTCGTTGGGCAAGCAGAGCTCGTTTAGGTCTGTGTGTTCGGCTTTTGCACAGGTCGTCTTCCTCATATCAAACTGCAGCACGTACCTGAAACCTGCGACCACCTGCACATAAAAACCAGTGAGTCATGACCCAGGATAACAGAGAGGTGACTGGTCTCTACCCCCTCACCCTGCTGTACCTGTCTGGTGGCGAAGGACACCTGGTTTAGGGTGAACAGGTGGGTGGAGTCTGAGAGTGCGTTGTACTTGGAGATGGAAACTAAAAGTGGAGTTCTGAGTTCTTCTGCACTCTCATCGATTTCCACCGGGCAGCCGAGACAGGGAGCCTTCTCAGGGACCAGGAAGTCATCTGGCAGGAGGAGGCGGGGCATGAAGAAACAAACAGGAAGTAGGACGTCATAGAGGACACTGGGGCAAACGTTTACACACATTCCTACCCTCACCATGGTAACCAGGATCTACGTTCCTACCCTCACCATGGTAACCAGGATCTACGTTCCTACCCTCACCATGGTAACCAGGATCTACGTTCCTACCTTCACCATGGTAACCAGGATCTACGTTCCTACCCTCACCATGGTAACCAGGATCTACATTCCTACCCTCACCATGGTAACCAGGATCTACGTTCCTACCTTCACCATGGTAACCAGGATCTACGTTCCTACCCTCACCATGGTAACCAGGATCTACATTCCTACCCTCACCATGGTAACCAGGATCTACATTCCTACCCTCACCATGGTAACCAGGATCTACGTTCCTGCCCTCACCATGGTAACCAGGATCTACATTCCTACCCTCACCATGGTAACCAGGATCTACGTTCCTACCCTCACCATGGTAACCAGGATCTACGTTCCTACCCTCACCATGGTAACCAGGATCTACGTTCCTACCCTCACCGTAGTAACCAGAATCTACGTTCCTACCCTCACCATGGTAACCAGGATCTATGTTCTTACCCTCACCATGGTAACCAGGATCTACGTTCCTACCCTCACCATGGTAAACAGGATCTAGGTTCCTACCCTCACCATGGCAACCAGGATCTACGTTCCTACCCTCACCATGGTAACCAGAATCTACGTTCTTACCCTCACCATGGTAACCAGAATCTACGTTCCCACCCTCACCATGGTAACCAGGATCTACGTTCCTACCCTCACCATGGTAACCAGGATCTACGTTCCTACCCTCACCATGGTAACCAGGATCTACGTTCCTACCCTCACCATGGTAAACAGGATCTACATTCATACCCTCACCATGGTAACCAGTGTAGGTGGTGACCAAAAGAACATGATCATGGATATACCCACACACTCACACTAGATCATTGAAATTTTTTTTGTAGGATTTAGCTGATGGGCTTCATACAGACAGAACCAGAGGTACGGGAACCAATATTAAAGCACAGAATCCTAGTTCTGTCTGTCCATCCATCCACTTACCCATCAGACACTCCACCTGTTTTGTGTCCGTCTCCGTCTCGCTCATGTGGACGGTGGCGTTACACGAAAGTGGCTCCTGAGGAAACAAAAGAACAAGATTCCTGTTTAAACATGTTCTAGTAAAGACTGTGTAAGGAACATAGATCCTGGTTACCATGGTGAGGGAGGAACGTAGATCCTAGTTACCATGGTGAGGGAGGAACGTAGATCCTGGTTACCATGGTGAGGGTAGGAACATAGATCCTAGTTACCATGGTGAGGGAGGAACGTAGATCCTGGTTACCATGGTGAGGGAGGAACGTAGATCCTGGTTACCATGGTGAGGGTAGGAACATAGATCCTAGTTACCATGGTGAGGGAGGAACGTAGATCCTGGTTACCATGGTGAGGGAGGAACGTAGATCCTGGTTACCATGGTGAGGGTAGGAACGTGGATCCTGGTTACCATGGTGAGGGAGGAACGTAGATCCTGGTTACCATGGTGAGGGAGGAACGTAGGTCCTGGTTACCATGGTGAGGGTAGGAACGTAGATCCTGGTTACCATGGTGAGGGTAGGAACGTAGATCCTGGTTACCACAGTGAGGGTAGGAACGTAGATCCTGGTTACCATGGTGAGGGTAAGAACGTAGATCCTGGTTACCATGGTGAGGGTAGGAACGTAGATCCTGGTTACCATGGTGAGGGTAGGAACGTACAGTAGATCCTGGTTACCATGGTGAGGGTTGGAACATAGATCCTGGTTACCATGGTGACGGTAGGAACGTAGATCCTGGTTACCATGGTGAGGGTAGGAACGTACAGTAGATCCTGGTTACCATAGTGAGGGTAGGAACGTAGATCCTAGTTACCATGGTGAGGGTAGGAACGTAGATCCTGGTTACCATGGTGAGGGTAAGAACGTAGATCCTGGTTACCATGGTGAGGGTAGGAACGTACAGTAGATCCTGGTTACCATGGTGAGGGTTGGAACATAGATCCTGGTTACCATGGTGACGGTAGGAACGTAGATCCTGGTTACCATAGTGAGGGTAGGAACGTACAGTAGATCCTGGTTACCACGGTGAGGGTAGGAACGTAGATCCTGGTTACCACGGTGAGGGTAGGAACGTAGATCCTAGTTACCACGGTGAGGGTAGGAATGTAGATCCTGGTTACCACGGTGAGGGTAGGAACATAGATCGTGGTTACCATGGTGAGGGTAGGAACGTAGATCCTGGTTACCATGGTGAGGGTAGGAACATAGATCGTGGTTACCATGGATCTGACCGCTTCACACTCGGCATCACCAGGATTTCTTCAGCTAATTATCATGATCCTCCTCTCTTCTAATCCTGTCGTGTGCTCCATTTCAGATTCTACATGTCCTGTATTTAATAATGCTTCACGTGTGCCAGTCGGCAGGGTGTTGGTACGGTAGAGAACCTTTACAGTTCCTCACCTTGCGTCCAAATGGCAGATAGTCACATTCGGTCCAGGCTTTGCTGCTTCCTGCTGCACAGTCACTCCTCCTTGTGGAGAACTCTAGGGAATACACTGAGTCCGATCCGTTTTCTGACTGTAAACATACACACAAACACACACATCATCACAGGTTAAAGGACAAAAGATCAGAGGGAGTTTTCCATGAATACTGAGTCACAATCTCTTAGTGTATGTAACTCAGTGCCCCACCGTGGAAGACGAAAACATCCCCCTCCTCACTGTAAATAGGGATAAAATAGTAATAAGTTCATCTCTGTATAAAACTGTAACCTTATTAATATATAAAAAAATTAAAAAAGGAAAAAATACGGATCAATTTACAACAAAAATAGCTTTAATAACTGTGGAAATGTCTAAAAAACTATTTTTCTTTACTGAACGATGAGAAACAGACTAATAATAATCTTAGAGACAGTTTCTCTGTAGGATGGCTGGGCTCTCACGGTGGTCTTAGACAGGTTCATCACAAGGCCGGGTTCGTTTCCTCCAAACTCTTTATGTTGTACCTGAAGCTCCCTCCCACCGCCTCTTGGTCTTCTCCCATGTCCCACCGGGAGGAGACCAAGAAGACCCTGGTCCTGCTGGAGAGACTATGTCTCACAGCTGAACAGGAAACACCTCAGGATCCTTCCGGGTGAGCTGGAGGATGCTGCCGGGGTGAGAGAGGCCTTGGTTGCCCCTGCGATCCGGCCCTCGTTAAGCGGAAGATGATAGAACGAAACAGAACACTAATTAACTTCAAGATGAAGGCAAACTGTTCACACAAACAAACATGGACTACATCAGACCTGGGCAAACTAAGGCCCGCGGGCCACATCCGGCCCTTTGTACGTCCCTGTCCGGCCCGCGTGAGGCCAATCATAAACACCATAAATTAAACTTTTTAAAAAACTTTTATTTTGAAAAGCGTTACGTCGCTACGTATGCACGTCGTAGACGTAGCACCTTCACTCGCCTATACACGTGTGTGAGTGAAGGTGATGCTGTTCGCCAGGTTATCCCCAAGATGTCGGGACACCCCAAAAAAGGAAAAGTTGATAACGAATGCCGTATTTTCAAAATAAATTAAAATAAATTGCACTGGTTCAATAATTGTTTTTCTTATTTAACCTAATCTACATATTTACAGAGTGCTTTATTCTTCTGATGATCAGTACCAGCTATGTATTTTACAATCAAAGAAAGTTGGTGGCCCTCTGACACACTTCAGGCTTCTCATGCGGCCCCTGATAAAAATTAATTGCCCACCCCTGGACTACATGATACCGAAACCTTGGAGCCTATAGAGTCTAGATTGGCCTGGTTTGTTAACCGAGCCCTCCAGGACAGGAGCTCTCTGCAGCAGGTGGTCTAACGGGTCAACCGATTGGTGGGTTTGCCACACACACACAAGGAGAACATGCAAACTCAACACGGAAAAACAAGTGTTTAAGCCTCGCCTCCACTCCGAGATTCAAACAACCCGACATTCTTTCCGTGAGGCCTCTGTTCTAACAAATATCTCTTTGGGTTTTTTCCTGATTATGGTTTGTTTGGCAGCTAACCCAGCTGAGCAGCGGCTGGCGCAACGAACCAGTCAAAGTCCAGTTCATGAAACAACATGAGTCAGATTGTTGTTTTACCTTCCAGGCCGACTCGATCTGGAAGAGCGCCAACGTGTAGCCCGTACTCAACCTCTTGTTAAAAGTTTGAATGGCGTTGCTGACCGCCTTCTCCACGGTGGGGTCGTCACAGAAGATCAGGACACCTGCTTTGGCGAGCGCCAGCTCCTGAATGAAAAGAAAGTAAAAACAGAAACGTTCCGAAACGAGTTAAACAAGAAACATTATCTCTGCAAATGTTTAATTAGCCCATAAAAACAAGGTAAGAACAAGGTTTTCCGTTCATTATTTTTATCTACAGAATTCCTTGGCACGGCCGAGGTGGTGGAAGGATCCAGTTGTTCAAGATTGGCCTCTGCTTTTTAAAGATGATGTTCCTCCCCTCACCATGGTAACCAGGATCTACGTTTCTACCCTCACCATGGTAACCAGGATCTACGTTTCTACCCTCACCATGGTAACCAGGATCTACGTTTCTACCCTCACCATGGTAACCAGGATGTACGTTCCTACCTTCACCATGGTAACCAGGATCTACGTTCCTACCCTCACCATGGTAACCAGGATCTACGTTCCTACCCTCACCATGGTAACCAGGCTCTACGTTCCTACCCTCACCATGGTAACCAGGCTCTACGTTCCTACCCTCACCA
>LR738547.1:31027847-31037847 GCA_902685375.1 Neostethus bicornis | reverse complement strand
GGTTACCATGGTGAGGGTAGGAACGTAGATCCCAGTTACCATGGTGAGGGTAGGAACGTAGATCCTGGTTACCATGGTGAGGGTAGGAATGTAGATCCTGGTTACCATGGTGAGGGTAGGAACGTAGATCCTGGTTACCATGGTGAGGGTAGGAACGTAGATCCCAGTTACCATGGTGAGGGTAGGAACGTAGATCCTGGTTACCATGGTGAGGGTAGGAACGTAGATCCCGGTTACCATGGTGAGGGTAGGAACGTAGATCCCGGTTACCATGGTGAGGGTAGGAACGTAGATCCCAGTTACCATGGTGAGGGTAGGAACGTAGATCCTGGTTACCATGGTGAGGGTAGGTTGGAGACCGGAATGGGACGCCGATGGGCCGAGGGGGCATCAAGGTGTTTACATGCAGCGCTCAAATATGGTCACCAGCTGTGGGTGGCGACCGAAAGAATAACATCGCGGATACAAGTGACGGAAATGATCTTCCTCCACAGGGTGGCTGGGCTCTCACTCAGAGATCGGGTGAGGAGCTCTGCCATCTGGGAGGAGCTCGTGTCGAGCTTCTCCTCCTTCAGGTCGAGAGGAGCCAGACGGGGTGGCTCAAATTCTGATCGTTGAGCTCCAGGTCGTTGCTTCTGTCTTATAATTTTATAAAAACACAAAATGAAAACATACGTTAAAAACAAACTAAAGAAGTGACTCATTGTTTCTGATTCAGCAGGTTTTATTTCTGTCAAACGGACTCGCAGCTCGACCTGCATCACTTCCTCCAGCCGTTTGGTTTTTAGGTGTGAAACCACATGTGCATCAGACAGCGAGCACAGCATGCAGCTCTGCACCTCCATCTGCTTCCTGGCTGCTCTTATTCAAGGTTTATGCTTTTTATTTTATTTACTTTACTGTTTTTTTTTTTTTACTGGTTTCAGTTCAGGTTTAAATAAGAAAACTGTTATTTTTTATTGTTTCTTGTTGTTACTTTTATTCTGAAAGTCGTGGTTGTCACGGTAACCGAGAAGTTAAAACAGACCTGCCCTGAGTGGAGAAGTTAAAGTATTTCGGGGTGTTGCTGACCAGTGGAGGAAGGATGGAGCGGGAGGGAACGATGGTAACCAGGATCTACGTTCCTACCCTCACCATGGTAACCAGGATCTACTACCTACCCTCACCATGGTAACCAGGATCTACGTTCCTACCCTCACCATGGTAACCAGGATCTACGTTCCTACCCTCACCATGGTAACCAGGATCTACGTTCCTACCCTCACCATGGTAACCAGGATCTATGTTCCTACCCTCACCATGGTAACCAGGATCTACGTTCCTACCCTCACCATGGTAACCAGGATCTACGTTCCTACCCTCAACATGGTAACCAGGATCTACATTCCTACCCTCACCATGGTAACCAGGATCTACGTTCCTACCCTCACCATGGTAACCAGGATCTACGTTCCTACCCTCACCATGGTAACCAGGATCTACGTTCCTACCCTCACCATGGTAACCAGGATCTACGTTCCTACCCTCACCATGGTAACCAGGATCTGTGTTCCTACCCTCACCATGGTAACCATGATCTACGTTCCTACCCTCACCGTGGTAACCAGGATCTATGTTCCTACCCTCACCGTGGTAACCAGGATCTACGTTCCTACCCTCACCATGGTAACCAGGATCTATGTTCCTACCCTCACCATGGTAACCAGGATCTATGTTCCTACCCTCACCATGGTAACCAGGATCTATGTTCCTACCTACCCTCACCACGGTTGCCCTTGAAACCCTGCCCAGAATAAGTGGAAGACGATGGAACGGAATAGAAAAAAAAGAAAGTATGAACTTCATGCTTCATGTTTAACATTTGAGGTGTTTACGCAGCTCGTTGGGCGTGAACCACTTCCTGTTTACAATCTTTCAGAGAACATGAAGAAATATATTTGTTTGTTTTTGTAAATAAGAGTTTATGGTGGGCGGTACGGTGGTGTAGTGGTAGTCTCACAGCAAGCAGGTCAGGGGTTGAGTTCCAGAGTGAGTAGAGTTGAAACATTGTCTGTTCTGTGTGTAGTTTGCATGTTCTCCTGTGTATGTGTACGTTTTATCTGGTTTCTGGATGTTAGGTTGATTGGCTGTCAGAAATGTGTGTGTGTGTGTGTGTGTGTGTGTGTGTGTGTGTGTGTGTGTGTGTGTGTGTGTGTGTGTGCGCGTGTGTGTGTGTGACCGGCCATCATTGTTTGATTCTGGTTTTCCGTCCAGCAGGTGCTCCATCCATCAGGTCGGAGCAGGATGGAGGACTTTATAGACCTGAACTGAAACCCACTGACGAGATCCCTACAGCAGGTACACACACACACACACACACACACACACACACACACACACACACACACACACACACACACACACACACACACACACACACACACACACACACACACACACACACACACACACACACACACACACACACACACACACACACACACACACACACACACACACACACACACAAACACAGACACTGTTTCAATCACTTCATGTAAACAGTCTGCTGTGATTTCGTTGGTACCTGTTGGTATGTAAAAGCATTGCGGGTTGTCTCGATGCCTCACCCAGCGTGCACGGTGCATGACGTGCACACGGTGCCCCGGTGGTGATAATGAGCTGCTTTGTTTTTAAAGGAAGTTACGAGCTGAAGAACATCGCCGGTAAAACCTGCATCAGATTCACTGCAGGGGTCGAGTTCATCATCACAGAGCGTAAGGTCAGAGACCCCGCTCCAAACGTTTCATCAGCACCGTCTGGTGGTCAAACTTAGCAATTACACTTAAAAAAATTATTTTAGGACAAAATTAATCAAATATAATTTGCTTCAAATTTTCAATTAAATGTAATCTTGTAAAAACAAACAGGTTAAAAAGTCTCACAGACTCCGTCTTTTTTTCTAGGAAACCTGGTTCTTTAGTTTGGATCCGAGTCGTGTTCAGACGAGTGGTTACTGTGGAAACCAGAAAGCTGTTCTCTCTCTCACTCTGCCGGATGACGCAGGAGGTCTGCAGCTCACCTTCTGGAAGGTACTGGTCACACTGGATCCATAGTGTTTAAGTCCAGAGTTACAGAGGATTTAATGTTAAGGTGTAATGAGGTGGAAAAAACAGCACCTGCAGGGTTACCATGGTGATGGTAGGAACACAGATCCTGGTTACCATGGTGAGGGTAGGAATGTAGATCCTGGTTACCATGGTGAGGGTAGGAACGTAGATCCTGGTTACCATGGTGAGGGTAGGAACGTAGATCCTGGTTACCATGGTGAGGGTAGGAACGTAGATCCTGGTTACCATGGTGAGGGTAGGAATGTAGATCCTGGTTACCATGGTGAGGGTAGGAACGTAGATCCTGGTTACAATGGTGAGGGTAGGAACGTAGATCCTGGTTACCATGGTGAGGGTAGGAATGTAGATCCTGGTTACCATGGTGAGGGTAGGAACGTAGATCCTGGTTACCATGGTGAGGGTAGGAACGTAGATCCTGGTTACAATGGTGAGGGTAGGAACGTAGATCCTGGTTACCATGGTGAGGATAGGAATGTAGATCCTGGTTACCATGGTGAGGGTAGGAACGTAGATCCTGGTTACCATGGTGAGGGTAGGAACGTAGATCCTGGTTACCATGGTGAGGATAGGAATGTAGATCCTGGTTACCATGGTGAGGGTAGGAACGTAGATCCTGGTTACCATGGTGAGGGTAGGAACGTAGATCCTGGTTACCATGGTGAGGATAGGAATGTAGATCCTGGTTACCATGGTGAGGGTAGGAACGTAGATCCTGGTTACCATGGTGAGGGTAGGAACGTAGATCCTGGTTACCATGGTGAGGGTAGGAACGTAGATCCTGGTTACCATGGTGAGGATAGGAACGTAGATCCTGGTTACCATGGTGAGGGTAGGAACGTAGATCCTGGTTACCACGGTGAGGGTAGGAACGTAGATCCTGGTTACCATGGTGAGGATAGGAACGTAGATCCTGGTTACCATGGTAAGGGTAGGAACGTAGATCCTGGTTACCATGGTGAGGGTAGGAACGTAGATCCTGGTTACCATGGTGAGGGTAGGAACGTACAGTAGATCCTGGTTACCATGGTGAGGATAGGAACGTAGATCCTGGTTACCATGGTGAGGGTAGGAACGTAGATCCTGGTTACCATGGTGAGGGTAGGAACGTAGATCCTGGTTACCATGGTGACGGTAGATCGATGCAGGGTCCTTATTCTTTCTGACGCTGCACCGATCTGTCTGTCGATCGCCCGCTCCATTCTTTCTCTTCTTGTGAAGAAGTTTCCATTTTTGTCTCCAGGAAAATGAAGTTTACTACGTCACCACGGTAACGGCTCACCTGCTTCCCCGCCCAGTTTGTAAAGAACGCCTCAGTAAGAAAAAAAAACACATTCAATTTAAAAACTGTACTTTTTGTTAAAGTTTGTCTTGAAAACAGTTTGTTTTCGTTTCAGATCAAACTTTTTCCGGTTCGATGGATCATCAGAAACTCTTTGAAACTGAAAACAATCAAAGTTTTAAATGTTCATCAGATTTTCTTCGTCTTTCCAACGAGCTTCAAATCAAACTGCTGAAGCTTCAGATTCAAGCTTTCAGTTTTTCTAACGAACAGTTTGGAAAAGGTGAGAATCTCTGTTTACCTGCTAAAACAGGGGGTGACCAACCAGTGGATCGCGGTCCACTGGTGGCCCAAAGTATGATCCCAAATTGACCGCCAGGTTCTGTTTGGTCGTCTTCCGCTTATCCGGGGCCGGGTCGCCGGGGGTTACACCCTCAGATGGTAAACCCAGGGTTCTCTTACCCTGGCTGGATCCTCCATCTCACCCAGGAGGATCCTGAGGTGTTCCCTGTCCAGCTGGGAGACATAGTCTCTCCAGCAGGTCCAGGGTCTGCCTCTTGGTCTCCTCCTGGTGGGACGGAACACCTCACCAGTGAGGGAGGCATCCTAACCAGATGCCCGTACCACTCCCTCTGACTTATCTCCACCTGGAGGAGCAACGGCTCTACTCCAAGCTCCTCCCAGATGGCAGAGCTCCTCCCTTTATCTCTGACAGAGACCCCGCCCACTCGGCAGAGGAAGATCTGCAAGAGGAAGATTTTCCGTCATCTTCCGTCTGACGCCCTGATATTGTCGTCCAAAAAATACCCTTAACCAAAAACTGGATAACAAGTCAAGCATGAAAAACAACGATCTGGCAAAGAGCGCCTTGAGCTTGTTTGGAGGTTCTACCAGGGGAGCGCAGCTACTGGTAAACCGATGGATGGTCGTCCACCGCGGGGGGACATCGTCCGCTGCCACAGAGCGCAGAGCTTCGGGAGGGACACATGGACCGGTGAGGGAGGAAGGGGACACCCGCCTAGCCAGCCAGATCAGCCGAATCAACCCTAGCGATGACAGATGTTGCAGCCAGATCGCGTGAGAAACTGTTCCATTTATGCTGCAGCAGATGAGTAGATGAGTTTCAGGTGTGTCTTGTTGCACACAAACAGACAAAAGGGAGGGGGAAACAGGACACAGAGGGAAAGCTGTTCCAGCAACGCCGTTCCACCGACGCCTTGTCCGCTCGTAGAACACTTAGCATTCCACCGAACGTGCAACGTCTAGTCGCTGGCGAAGAAGCGGAGGTCCAGCGTTGGTCTAGCAGACAAGTGTCCACAAACTTGGGTGTAAGGGTTTTGGGGTATTGGTGATGCAAAGGGGCGGGGTTTTGTGAGTGGGTGTGAGACTAGGAGTGTATGTGTGTGTGTGTGTGTGTGTGTGTGTGTGTGTGTGTGTTTCTTTATGTTTAAATACCTCTGTTTTCTTTTTTTTTCAGAGATAAGCTGTGTGAAGGATTTTTCTAAGAAAACCATTCCCATCATCACTGTCTCTGTGTTTGTGGGCGTGGCCCTCACCGCCATCTTGATTTTCCTTCCAATCAGAGACCGCCGCAGACATGATTATAACAGATTAAATTAAACTTTAATTCATGTTTATTAAACTTTTTTTAGTTGTTTTTATTTAAATATTTTTAATAATGTGATTCATTATGTAGAAACACCACCATCTGCTGGACATTTTTAATAAATACAGATTTTTTTCATCAATCATTAATAGTGTTTGTATGTGACGTCACAATCCGAAAGTCGGTCATTTTGGAGGCATAGCTCAGGATGAAACTATGATAACGCACACGCGCTCTTACACACAAAACATACTTACTTTTTTTTGCTTGTTTTTCATGATTTTTAAAACTTTTTTTTAAACTGAGTCTATTTTGGAAAAAATTATAATTATTTTTTCATACTTAAGATTTGAATGTAAAAATGTTTTTTGCACCATCTGGTGGTCAAATGTAGTCATTACACAAAAATATTTTATTTTAATCTTATTGACATGAGTTTAAAATATTTAAAATGTAACTATAAATTAACAAAAAAATTTAATTGTTTTTTTAGATTTTAACAAATATACTTTTATTAAATTAGATTTTTATAGAAGTATATTATTTTAAATACAAAAATTATTTAAATGAAAACGTCTCATTAGCATAATCTATTGTTCAAAAATAGTAATTACACTTTTAAAAAAAAAATAGTTATTTTGGGACAAAATTATTAAAAAAATTTTGTTTAATTTTTTACATTGCTTTAAATAAAAATAAAATAATTTTGATGAAAATAAAGTATTTTACTTTTGGTAAAATCTTAAAAATAAATTTAAATGAAAATTTTTTAATGAATTCCTATTAAAACGTCCCAACACCACCATCTGCTGGTCATTTTTTAAATTACAACAACAACAACAAAACTACGGGTCCCTGTGGAGGACAGAAGTAAATTTAAAGACGCTACGGGTCCCTGTGGAGGACAGAAGTAAATTTAAAGACACTACGGGTCTCTGTGGAGGACAGAAGTAAATTTAAAGACACTACGGGTCCCTGTGGAGGACAGAAGTAAATTTAAAGACACTACGGGTCCCTGTGGAGGACAGAAGTAAATTTAAAGACACTACGGGTCCCTGTGGAGGACAGAAGTAAATTTAAAGACACTACGGGTCCCTGTGGAGGACAGAAGTAAATTTAATGACACTACGGGTCCCTGTTTGGGACATAAGTAGTAAATAAAACGCGTTTTAGTTGTTAGCCTGTTAGCTTGTTAGCCATGGCTGCTTTAATTCTCACTTTAAAAGATTTAAAGATTTTCACGCAGTAAGAAAATGTTTTTATTTAAAACTGTGTGTGTGTGAGTGTGTATGAGTATGTGTATACAGTATATGTGCGTATGTGTCTATGTGTGTGTTTATTTGATAGTGTGTATGTGTGTGAGCGTATATGAGTGTGTGATGGTGTGTATGTGAAAATGTGTATATATCTTAGTGTGTGTGAGTGTATGAGTGTGTGTATGAGTTTGTGAGTGTCTGTATGAGTGTGTATATGTGTTTATATGAGTGTATGTTTGTGTGTGTGAGTGTATATGAGTGTGTGTGTATGAGTGTGTGAGTGTATATGAGTGTGTGTATGTGTGTGTGTGTGAGTGTATATGAGTGTGTGTGAGTGTATATGAGTGTGTGTGTGTGAGTGTATATGAGTGTGTGTATGTGTGTGTGAGTGTGTATGAGTGTGTGAGTGTATATGAGTGTGTATATGAGTGTGTGTATGAGTGTATATGAGTGTGTGTATGAGTGTGTGAGTGTATATCAGTGTGTGTATGAGTTTGTGAGTGTCTGTGTGAGTGTGTATATGTGTTTATATGAATGTATGTTTGTGTGTGTGTTTATATGTGTGTGTGTGTTTATATGTGTGTGTGTTTCTCTACTTTTTCTTTAAAGTGTGTAATGTTAAATGTTATTGTTGCTCTTCGTTACCATGACGACACTCCACATGTTTTTATCTCATCAGGAGGTTTTTATGGAGCAGAGGAGGAAGCAGACTGCTGTCAGGAGGTCAGTAACACACACACACACACACACACACACACACACACACACACACACACACACACACACACACACACACACACACACACACACACACACACACACACACACACACACACACACACACACACACACACACACACACACACACACACACACACACACACACACACACACACACACACACACACAGTCTAATATCTCAGGAGTTTACTTTGAAAAAACAGGATCACGTCGCCGGGGGCAACAGCCTCAGATGGGAAGCCCAGGCTTCTCTCACCCCGGCTGCATCCTCCAGCTCACCCAGAAGGATCCAGAGGTGTTCTCTGTCCAGCTGTGAGACATGGTCTCTCCAGCAGGTCTGGGGTCTGCCTCTGGGTCTCCTCCTGGTGGAACGGAACACCTCATCAGTGAGGGAGGCATCCTAACTAGAGCAACAGACTGGTGACTTGTTCGGGGTGTACCCAGGTGGGATAGACTCCCGCACCCTGCCTGTCAGGGTAGGACCGTACATGAGAAAATTAGAGATGAAAACTGAACGAGGCCGCGTTGCCCGGGGCAACAGCCTCAGCGGGAAGTCCAGGCTTCCCTCACCATGGTAACCAAGGTGAGGAAGGATGTCTAAGTGGGTACAGGCACTGTGCTCTAAATGGAGGGTCGCCAGTTTGATCGCCCAACATGGCGAGGGGTTCTGTAATAAGACATGTACCACACTGTGAGTCCCAGTTACCGTCCAATCCTGGGCAGGGGATCGAAGGGGTGACCATGTACGTACAGGACAGTCACCAACTCGCCGCGTGGTTGTTGTCCCTCTCTTCATTCACACTAACTGACCAATAAGACGCTGTGTTCACGTGATGTCACAGGTTCGGGACGAATAGAGAAGGTTCTCATCGCTAACCGCGGCGAGATCGCCTGCCGTGTGATGCGGACGGCGAAGAAGATGGGCGTTCGCTCGGTGGCCGTCTACAGCGACGCAGACAGAGACTCCATGCACGTTGCCATGGTGATACCTTCATCTGTCCGTCTCTCTGGTCCTGTGCCATCCGTCTCTCTCACTGTCGTCTCTCTGTTTCCAGGCGGATGAGGCGTACCACATCGGGCCCGCTCCCTCGCAGCAGAGTTACCTCTCCATGGAGAAAGTTCTGGAAGTCGCCAAGAAGTCGGGCTCTCATGTGAGGACGGGTATCATACTGTCCGACCTGTAAAGAGGACTTAACCCATGCCAACTTGGGCTTATCTAACTTGTTAAACAACAGCTGAGCTCTGAGAGGCTTCTGGCTCCTCCTCCGTTGGCACTGATAGCTGGTGTATCGGCTTGCCTACCCTCACCATGGTAACCAGGATCTACGTTCCTACCCTCACCGTGGTAACCAGGATCTACGTTCCTACCCTCACCATGGTAACCAGGATCTACGTTCCTACCCTCACCATGGTAACCAGGATCTACGTTCATACCCTCAACATGGTAACCAGGATCTACGTTCCTATCCTCACCATGGTAACCAGGATCTACGTTCCTACCCTCACCGTGGTAACCAGGATCTATGTTCCTACCCTCACCATGGTAACCAGGATCTACGTTCATACCCTCACCATGGTAACCAGGATCTACGTTCCTACCCTCACCGTGGTAACCAGGATCTACGTTCCTACCCTCACCATGGTAACCAGGATCTACGTTACTACCCTCACCATGGTAACCAGGATCTACGTTCCTACCCTCACCATGGTAACCAGGATCTACGTTCCTACCCTCACCGTGGCAACCAGGATCTGTGTTCCTACCCTCACCATGGTAACCAGGATCTACGTTCCTACCCTCACCATGGTAACCAGGATCTACGTTCCTACCCTCACCATGGTAACCAGGATCTACGTTCCTACCCTCACCATGGTAACCAGGATCTACGTTCCTACCCTCACCATGGTAACCAGGATCTACGTTACTACCCTCACCGTGGTGAGGGTAGGTATATTAGGAGCTGCAGCTCCCACATCGGCTTATTCATCCACAGCCGCTGTCTCCTGC